>JAOPJI010000030.1:2138786-2149392 GCA_027122695.1 Merluccius productus
CTCTCTCTCTCTCTCTCTCTCTCTCTCTCTCTCTCTCTCTCTCTCTCTCTCTCTCTCTCTCTCTCTCTCGCTCTATCACTCTCTCTCTTTTCCACCCTCTTTCAACTCTCTCCACATCAGAATCACATGTCAGCCTGTTCATCTCCCTTTCTACTGCATCACGCTCATAATCTCTCGCTCCTCCTCGGGCCATGATAAAAGTTTTAGCTGAAGAGCGAGGTTGTGAAAAACAGCAGCCACAGCCCAGCTCCTAAGGGCTGCGGTAACAATGGTGAGAAGTAGACAGAAAGACAGACAGACTGACAGAGCCCCAGAACCCCTCATGGCCTGAATGGATGTCCTTGTGCAATAACAGTGTTGCAGTCTTGCAGTGTCACACAGCTGAATAAAATAACATGGGACAATACATTCATCACAATGTTCTCTTATGATTTGATGGGAAGGGGCAGATTGAATAAACAGGATTCCTAGCGGAGAAACTACTATGAATGAATGAACTTAGGAAGTCGACTTTCCTCTCCTTTGTTTTGGTGACTCACCCTCCCCGACTTCTTGTCTAGTGGAGGCCTGGAAAGTTTAGGGATGAACAAAACTAAAAGGTTAACTGCTCATCCAATTTCGGCTGAATGGCGTGGGTGGATGTGTTAGGTATTCATATGAATACCACTTAACAGGGGAATGGATCTTGTCAGATCTTTCCCCTGGTTCGGCACGCACTTGGAAATGCACTCTAGTGAAATAACAAGACAAAGCTGCATTGTGTTCACACTGTGAACACAATGTGAAATTGGTACGGAGGTGGCAAGAGACAAATCCCATAAAGATAAGACAATATAAACTAAGTGCAACCTCAATACTCTCCATTCTCTGTAGGGAAACGTAAAACCGATGTACAGTATATTGGATCATAAATTGTAAGTGTTGGACTTTTGATCTCTCATTCCCAATGGCCCCAGGTAAGCTTTTGGATATTGGAAGCCCATCCTGGCAAAAGCACTGAGAGGGCTACTGCTTGTTTTATCCCTGAAGACATGTCATACCACCATGACCCTTACAAATGCTGAGGTTTGGTATTTTAATGGTTGGTGTGGGGAAAGGGTTTATGTGTATGGACAGGGAGGGTATGGGCAGGCCAATTGCCTTGCACATAGACCATCTTTATGAGAAGTAAGAAATGGATGGAAAGAGAGTAATGTAAGTATGAAGACTCTGCCCATATGAGTATGTGTGCATGTTTTAGGTAGGAGTGGGACACATTTGTAAGCATATAACAGCACTATGGCCTGTCTGTGGAGCCTCCTCTAGAGCTGGCACTCCCTTGGATATTTTGACCAGCAAAGGATATATTTGTGCAGCCTGCCTGGTGGAAGCTTCTCAGCGGGCAGTATTTAATACAAACATTTGATTTAAACATGACTCTGTGCCTTCCTGACTCCAAGCCTTTTAAGCATTTCAGAATCAGCCAATATCTATCTCAGCCCATCAACACCTTGTGGCTGAACCAGGGCTTGACACAGTTGCAGCACATCAGATAACCAGTGGGGTGTTAATTCAGCAATTTTACTGGCAGCCAGAGGGGGGTATGCATGGAAAAGAGCACCATAGGCAAGAATGACCTGACCTCCACCAGGAGACAGATGAAGCAGAACTGTTGAAAAAATAAAATCAACCAAACACCAGTAGTATAAGAAGCAAGCCAACCCAGCTAAGCTCTGGCATTGCTAAAAAAAGAGCCACGCAACTGTGTATTCTGCTCAGCCACTGGACACGTCCCTCTGTGAGGAGACATGGGGATTTTAAACAGATGATTCTCCAATGTGTTCTGCCTTCCAAGAATCATTATTTTCCACATTGATCTCTTCACCTACATTAATTTATCTCTTATCAAAAAAATATTATTCCCAAAGGCCAGGTCCTTCATTACTATCCTAGTAATTAAATCAGCCCACAGTGCATCCAAACATGACATTCAATTCAACACACATTAGATGTAATTAGAACAACCTCAATTAGAAAACAACCGCATCAAATTAGAGACGTGCTTCATAACAGATGTCTTGCCAGTCACCGGGGAGAGAAACGATCATCGCAGTTAGCAGGGAGATCTCCTACAGAGATGCACAACTATTCTGCTTGCTCCAAAATCAATTTGGTGTCAGTGTGGTTGTATCCATTCAGGCCTCTGCTCTACATAGGAGGAGGATTTGGGGGTTACATGTTCTCTAAAAAAAAAAACGGTTTCAATTAAGTTCAGTTACATCTAAAGCAGTGGGGTGGGGTGACAACAGCAATGATTGTGGTTGCCGAGGACTTGGAGATGATGTTGACAGTGACTCAGATGGTCAAAAACAGTCCAGTCGGGTACTTATCACAGTGTCAAGTGATAAGAAGGTAGATGTGGACAATTTCGTAAAATTGTCTAAAGCCATTTTCGACGCCTCCTCCAGGCAGTGTTTCATTTCAGCGGTTCACCTCTCGGCTCCATATTTCTCTGCCACAATCTGAGGAGGCATATCCCTTTGCCCTTGAAAAGCGGCAGCATGCAGAGAGAAGGGGATGCAGTTTGAACCTGGACTGATAACACCCACCCAGAGAGGGACTGTTCAACTCAAAGAGGGGAACCAATTAAAGTCAAGATTTAATCTCTTTGGAGTATGACCCCTATTCCCTCACACACCAAGACATTAATTCATAGGCAATATCTAAGAATCCCCCTGTCCTATTCAGACAGTGAATTTGGAATTCTGATTGCATGAGATCGGCTACATGATATTGGCCCTCTATATATTTTTCGGCAAATAAAGGGTGCATCTCCATGAGCACTAAACAGTTTTTTTTTTGGAAAGTCTAAATCAATTGAGTTTAGAATTGATCCTTTAGATTTCGGCAACACATTCAGCAGTATAAACATCTGGATGGATAAATGGCCTTGGAACATGAATTAACGATTAATTCCCTCTTGGAAACAGTAATTGTTGAGGCTGTATAGCTGTTCCATCGCATGGTTATTTTCTTGGTTGCAGCACATGCTTAATATCAGTTAGGCAGTTAAGGGGCCAAATTACTTGTCCATCAGGATTACAGACAGACCACAGGTGCATTGGTATTTGTGTTCATGCATCACGTATTGATGTGCTATGGTGGCAGACAGCAGAGGAAATGGCTGCTGGAAATGGCAAAGGCAGCTTAGTTGTTTAACTGCCCTGGCCTTTCAAGAATGTCACACCAGGCAAATAAAACTGACCGATTGCCCCTATTGTCCTGCTCCAAGCATGCCACACTTCTCCTGATTAACTACTTTCATTTTGTTTGTCTGATAATGGACCTAAAGTCAGTTACAGATCCTATTCTCAGTCGTGAAAGGACAAACTAATCACAAAAGGGAAGGACATCCTGCTGAATGGGACTTTGATTCTTGCAATTAGATTAAGCTGTTATTAGCTGGACTGGTTATTGGAAGGAATTACTGTGTCTGTAGCCTATATTCATTCAAATTCATTGAAGGACGCACTGACACACATACCCACACACAAACAAACACACACACACACACACACACACACACAACTATACCTATCACTAGCCTACACCCCTGTTCATAGTCTTTGTCCACTGTTTCCATGGCAACATGCCACCGCACTCCAGAGCACATTGATGAATTCAGCCGAGAAACGTGTAAAATAAAGACCCTATTTCTCCCCATTAGAGGCTTCTACATCTGACGCGGTGATAACAGCCTTCATGTATACTGTGTAGCGAAAGATACAATAAAACTATGTCCAACTAAAGCCAAGGAAACAGTCATTGAGACCACATAACAAACCCCAGACTACCCCTCTCTCTCTCTCTCTCTCTCTCTCTCTCTCTCTCTCATCTGCATTTGTTTACCATTTGCAGTAAATTGTATTTACTGCGGCCTACAGTATAACTCACCAATCAAAATGGTACCTAATTGAACAGATGTTTTGACCATCAGAAAGGAGGCTGTCTTGTCTCTGTTTTGAGTGTCATTTATCACCAACATTGTGACTGTTTTAGGTTGGAGAGGCTCTCTCCTGTTGACTCCACTTTACATATACAAGCCGAGGTGGGGCGGCAGTTTGTCGGGTGTATTTCACTAAAGGCCCCCCACCTCGGCCTGTGTGTTTGGATTGAGTACAAAAGACCATAATTATCCTAGAGACTCATTGGTAAACATTTTTAGGTTAACAAACATACTTTTGAGTGAAAAAGGTAGGTAGGGTCATAAACCAACCTGACCAGGTTTGGCTGATCCCCGTGTTGTCTAACAATGAGACAGAATATCAAATAATATTGACAAAAATACGGGGTACATTTTGTACTACAGCTGACTTCAATACATCAAGTCGAAATAGAATTAACCCTAACCCTGTCAGGGTTAAAGGAGAGGCCATATTTATTTTTATATTCTAGCAATTTCATTTGATTTGAATGAGCAAAATTGAGGGTAAATCCACAATAGAATCCCACCATTCCTGAAGCAGAATGGTGGCTCAGAAACACACAAACACGATTTGAAAGATTGACACACACAGTGAATACACATATGCACACATGCTGCCAGATACATCAATTAATATAAAACCCTTGCTTGACGCAACTTAAGACTCCTAATTTCCATGCAAAATGTCCCCAAAACCTCAAGTGGAGGGCTGGTGAGGTGGAGGGAGCCACATAAAGGGAATTAACCAGCGTCATAACCGTGGTTTCATTTAGGCTCTTTCCATTTGAACCATACAGCTAAACATCTGGCTTTCAACACCCCTGCCTGCGCTAGCTCCGTCCCCTCCAATTAGCTGGCTCCCTGTCATCTGGCTCCCACCCCCACCTCTTCTCTTTTTTGGGCCACCTTGTGTGACTTTCTTGGGTCAGAAGACCATGACCTTCCAAAGACCTTACTGTTAAAAACAAGACTAGGTCAAAACCTAGTATGTGGCTGGACCGTGAAACCGTTCTTAGTGCTCGACAGATTCAGAATGAGCGGCAGTCAATAAACAGAGTGCTTGTAAAAGCAGGTACATGTCCACAGGATCCGTCATCCACGCCTCCCATTCATCGTGTACGTGAGCAGCCCTGCAATGCATTCCGGTAGCGTGGCGTTGAGTTTCGAGAGATTGGGCATCGTGTTGGCGTGTTCCTCATTTGCATGAAGTTTCGAGAGATTGGGCGTCGTGTTGGCATGTCCCTCATTTGCATGAAATACCCAGTTCTCTTCTACTTTAAACTAACTGTTGTCGATCCAAAATGAATGTCACTCAGTCGGGTATAGGGCTGGCCTGCCAGTCCAGCCAACAGAGACTTCAGTAGAGTTCATGGAGTGTCGAGTTAAGTTTTTGGGCAGTCAGCTGCAACTTATATAAGCGGTTGTGGAACACAGAGCCGTATTGAGCGGTGCTTATGGCCTAGCGGCGACCAGAGACCCGGCAGGGCCTGGCACGACTCGCAGCTCCCAGCCAGGAAAAGCACCGTGCAGCGGCCAGAAGAGAAGGAGAGAGGGAGCGGTATAAATAGACCTGAGGGCAACAAGGCATCGTGGGTAGGAGGGACAGAGGAAGAGGGCGGCGAGCGCCAAACTGTGGACAGACCCATGCGTTCTGTCTCACACACACACACACACACACACACACACACACACACACGCACGCACACCTAAACACATGTTCACTAGTCTGCACAAAACTGTCCATGAGCACACACACACACACATGACAAGGAGAATAAACACACCCCATTATCATCATGTTACACACAAAGAAATAAAAATGAAACGCATATGCTAAGCTCAGTCTATTTCTATAGTGTCGATGCCCACCGCCGTAGAGGCACAGCATGACCATGCAGGATGGACATATTTGGTGGTTCTGGTACCTGCCTCGATGGCCAACAAAAGCACTCAGCCAACAAAAAGCAGATTAGGCTCCACGAAGCCCGAGAGGCTGGTGTCTGACGCAAACAAGTTGGGCAGGCTGTGTGAGAGAGATATGGAGATATGGAAAGAGAGAGAGAGAGAGAGAGAGAGAGAGAGAGAGAGAGAGAGAGAGAGAGAGAGAGAGAATGGAGCTTTCACCGCCTCACCTGTTGTTTTTAATCCTGCCCTGGGTGGGAGGATTGGGCTGTGACAGTGTTTGGGAGTCAGGGTGCTGCTGAATAAACAGACCCCCCGGGGCTGGGAACCCACTGGCTGGCGTACAGACCACCAGCAGAGACCACACTCACACAATACAAAAACATACGCATGCACCACACACACACACACATATAATAATGACAGACTTAGGGTATGGAAAAGATGGAGGACGTGAGGAAATGAAAGAAGACTTTTATGTGTACTATTGAAATATTAAACAGGGTGAGACTGACATAAGGAAGGCTTTGGTGTGAGAAATCACAGAATAGTGAGTGGAGTGTTTTCATCACAAAGTTCATGGGCAGGTTTAGTGGGACAAAAGTCATACTCCATAGTCATAGCTGTGGAGGACATCAGTTCCCATGGCAACCCTGAGTTTACTAGCTAAATAACAGCTCAGAGCTAAATCAATTCTGAGGTTTCAAGGTCAAAAACAAATCAAAACTAACATAATGGACGCCAACAAGACTTTATTTTTGGATATATTCTTGTTCAAGGCAAGCAGGCATATGAATGACATAAAAGCAAATATATTCTGAATAGTATCTTTCCCGTAAGACAAGCTTTATATTTCCCACACAAACCCTGTTGGGGTTCCTGTTTCTAGGCCTACCGTAGGAACTATCCCACACCAAGATATGAGGCATTTTTTCTTTATTAGAGACTCCAGCAGTCGCCTCCCACATGGTACATCTGGTCACAGACATATGCTATGCAGAAAGAAAGAAAGAAAAACCCCTTACGTTTGAGCCCACAGCATATCTCAATGTGTATGGCGGAAGACAGCACAACATTAAGGGGGGGCCTGCATCTTACTGATGAGTGTGACACCCGTACACGGCTTTCAGGCGGTTGAAAACCTAACATGGCATCAAAGACAAGTGACTGATGGCCACTTGCTCAAGCTCTTAACAAGTCGTTCAAGCTGTACAGATTTCCCCCTGGTGGGTCCTCCTGACATTAAGATGAAGGAAGCCAATGCCTTTTAAGGCAATTGCATGTGTGATGATGACATTGTACTAGGCGCTAGTCGTGTCAAGTCAAAACACAAACACACACACACACTCTCCTCAGACTCTTTGTCATTACCTGTAGACTTAAGGTTTTCAGACGACTAGGCATGCCAATATAAATAGGGAGCATGATGATTGAGAGATGTCTCAACTTCACTGTGTGTAACATAAAAGGATAGAAAATGGAGATATAGTCAATGCATTATGAATCCATCATTAACACACGGCAATGATGCAAAGGCATTCTAGGGACCTCCGGTGGTAATTCTGTGTAATTGTACTTAACTTGCGTTGAGGAGAATCAATGATCTGAAATATATACAGTTTAATAACTCGAGGGGGTCAATGTAATGGTCCTGAAATAATGAAAGCCCCTGATGTCAAGATCTCCTCTTCTCTCTCTCTCTCTGTATTTATTGCCTCGTTTAAAATTCCTGTCAGGGCTGCACTGGATTTCCCACAGTCTGACCCGACTCCGTGGTGCGCGTGAGTTGCAATCCAAAGCAAACCTCCACCGACAGACAGTCAATATTGAAGTCTCCAGCAGCCACAGAGTCATTGTATGCAAGCCTATAGTATTGGAATGTCTCAGAGAGTACATTTCATCACTTCTCCGCTCCAGTCAATCAACCTACCAATAACTCCTAAAATAACACAGGATGTGTAGAGAGAGAGTGAGAGCGAGAGCGAGAGAGACAGGCAGACAGACAGACAGACAGACAGACAAGAAGACAGAACCGAGCAGCCATACTAAAGCATAGTCTCTGTGGAGGGTGTGAATTTCACCAGCCAGAAATAACAAAGCCGCAGAGTTGTAAACTGAGCTGAGACTCTGCAGTACCAAAGGAAGCAGCCGTAGGGAAGTGTGAAGGAGGTTATCACATTGTCACATTAGGTAAAGACAAGCCTAAAATAATCCAGATTGACGGCTATATCTATCATTTTTTCCTAACACAAGAATACAAAACCCCAGTGTACCCCTCTAATTGAATTAATGCCGATCTAATTAGGTATAAAATGTATTAACTATGGGAAAAATATCCTTTCATATCCTCGGATTACATGAAAAACCGCCTTACAGTGCTCGCACAATTTCCTAGTCTGGATAAATCACCACTGTAATTAACTCATTACCAAACCCTCGCCGTAAAACAAATGCATGAGCGTGCGCAGTGTCGCTCGCCCTGGAGCATTGTGTGACGCTTTAACGCGATTAGCAGTGTGCTGAAAGACAGCCGGCACGATATGATTTCACACTTATTGTTTTTTTTTCTTTCCCCTCCACAAAAGGATTAACCGAAAGGGAGCGCATCTCTTCACATTCTTGGCTAAAAGCGGCGGTGTTGACACCAGGGGAAGCTTAGGCGCTGGCTGGTTGTGACCAGGGTGGAGGTGTCTATCTACAGCACTCTGTGATGATTGGTGTATTCTTATCACTGCTTAGCACTGCAGCAATCCTCAGCGAACCCTGCAAATAGACAGAGAATTAAAACTATCAGTCATTGAGAGCGAAGCTTGGTTTCACACTGTGCCATTATATTAAACCTTTATGTGCTGTTTTATTTCTAAATGACAGAACAAGAAGTTGTGACAAAGTCGACAAAGCTTCCAATCTCCTATTCCTCGTATCAAACTAAAAATTAAGCAACACACAATGAAGATGATATACTCCATCTCCAGACTTTCATCACCATGGCAACACGCCTCAAAACTGAAATGTAATTTATACACGGCAAGACACAAACGATTACTGTTTCTGGAACAGCATCTAACATCCCTGAGGTCATAGAATCTGCACCTGGTGTAGTCCGCCACTAGGTGGGAGCAAATCCAACTCAAGGCCATACTGTTACCTTCTCTCAGTCAACGACACATATGGTACCACATGATGGCCATAGTAAACATCTAATACACACATATGATTTCATATAAAGTATTATATTATTCATGTTTAATCACTTTAACATACCTATCATCGATAAATCAAACTGCTATCACAGTAATGAGTTTGCGCAGTAGAATGAATGAAGCCTTCAGTCATGTTCATAATCATTGGGCGTATGTACTGTGGTGGGGTTTGATTGGTCCTGAGGAGCAAGCACACCGTACAGAAAATGGCTCCCACTAAGTAGGGTGTAGTAAAACCAATGAATAATGTACCAAGCCCGGGGTCTCAACCCACACCCACTCCCAGAGCATCACTGCTGCTGCTGCCTAAACAGAACCCAAACCGAATGACACACAGACACACACTTTGTGTTATGTAGGTTGGTGGGGGGAATCATTCCATCAAAGAGCACAGTGGCTCTGCCCATTAGAGGGTCTTTGAGTGATGCAACAAATGGAAGGGGGCCCCATAAAGACAGTTCTTGAAGCACATTACCTCATCTTTCAATTTCAAATCTCTCTCTCTCTATCTCTATCTCTCTCTCTCTCTCTCTCTCTCTCTCTCTCTCCTGTATTCACCACAAATAGACAGGTCTTCTTCTGCAGGCCAGAGCCAATTAAAGAGCCCAAGTACTGTTTTAGCACCAGCACGCATGGATGGTCAAAGGACAGAAAGAGGGAGGGAGAGCAAAGGGGATGGTATGGTAGAGAGAGAGAGAATGAGAGAGATAGAGAGAGAACGAGAGAGAGGGAGTGTGAGAGAGAGGGAGTGAGAGGGGGGAAAGAAAGAGTGGAGACACATGCATCAAAATTCAGCATTATTTAAAACACATTCTTCCAAAAACTCCCCGAGTTGCCCAATGAGCTTCTTTTTTTTTTTTTTACGGTTGTGCAAACATTGAAGATAATATATTGATTAGATTGTTTTGTGTTCATTGGTTCATATGTTTTGGTTTTATTTTATGTACTTGTTACAATGTTTCATTTTTTACATTTATTTTAAGTTGTATGTTATTGCTTTTGTTTTTGTATGCTTTGACAATACAAACATGTTTTTGTTTTTGTTTCATGTTTTTTGTCATGGCAATAAAGCAAATAAAATGGAAATTGAATTGAGGCAGAGCGAGAATTAGAGAGAGGGAGAGGGAGAGGGAGAGGGAGAGAGAGACCTGGAGACAGGTTTTGTGAAAGTGCATAAAAGAAACAGTTACCAGAGGTGGAAAACATGGGCACTGGGCCAAGAAGGGAATATGATGTGTGTGTGTATGTGTAGGTAATGTCAGTGTGTGTGTGTGTGTGTGTGTGTTAAATGACAATAGCATTTCACCCCTGGGGAATAGAAAGGTACAAGGAGTCGGATGTGATGAGACCATTAGTGGCCTTCCAAGGCCTGTGGGTGTGAGTGCACATGCATAGCACATACGCACACACTTTAAAAGAGAGAGTGAGAGACAGAGAGCCAGAGAGAGAGAGAGAGCCAGAGAGAGAGAGAGAGAGAGAGAGAGCCAGAGAGAGAGAGAGAGAGGGGGGGGGGGGGGGGGGGGGGGGTTTATTAAAT
>JAOPJI010000030.1:2163289-2174803 GCA_027122695.1 Merluccius productus
ACACACACACACACACACACACACACACACACACACACACGCACACGCACACACACACACACACACACACACACACGCGCACGCACACACACACACACACACACACACCTAAATGAACCCTAAGTGCAATGTGCAAAAGTATTTATAATGGGACTTCCTAGTAGTAGTAATAACAGAGAGCACATGTGTTATCCACCCACTCTGCACTCCCACCACTCACGGTGCTGGCGTCGTCGTACACAGACAGCTCCAGGGATCCGGTGAAGTCCTGGTCCAGCACCGCCTGCAGACACGCGTCCAGCCAACAGGCCGCGTTGTGCACCGGTATGATGACAGACTGAGACAAGGAAAAAAGGGAGCAAAGAGACCACGTCTCTGACTTTCTGTGTATGCATAATATGACTACAGCAATACAATACAAATAAGAAAATAACATCACACGTGATATCACGAGGAAACTCTAAACGTGACGATATATATATGATTATATAATACATATATGTGCGTATAACACATCACTTTATTGTGATGCAGGGTGTCACTAATGGCAATCAATGGGTGTCACCTACCACGTCCACTGTGGTCCTCCGGGTGTCCCCAATTTCCGCTTCACACTCCCCCATCCGTGGGCGCTTTGGTGGACAAATGTGAGCCTCTTGTCCCCCCTGCTCATCTGAACCACTGGACACACGGTAGGTGGACTTGGGTCGAGTCCCACACCGCTGGTTTATTGAGCTATTGCTCCGATCTACCATGTACGTGTACGTGTTTAACAAACTAGACTAAAACAAAACACTGAATAAAGAGACCATTATGCCTGCGGTTTTAATTTTGGGTGCACACCTGCACGACACGGACGCTTACAATAATTACATTATTATGAATCAACTTCTCCATACAGAAACGTGTCTGGTTCCACTTCCGCAAATACAAAACTCCGGTCGCTCATTGGCTAACCAAAAATACGGACGCGCTCTGGATTGGCTCTGAAGTGCCGTCAATCAATTGAACGCTGAACTAGTTTATTCCGCCTATAATAATGTGAATCCTATAGAAAAGTAGCAATAAATACATATATGGCAGTTTTTATTAGACTTTTTTTATTCGTAACCCACAGAAGACAGTTCACATTGCGTGTACCATGATCCACAAATATGTTTTGCGTGTGCTTTGTAAAATGATATCCACACGAATATTTCACCATCCACAAATACATATTACTTGTGTCTAGTAAAATGATATCCACACTCACTTTTATATATTTATGGATCGCATGGTTCTTCATGTTGTCTGTAGATTTTGGTCCAATATGTCCTGCTGCTGATCTGTGAAATATGGACGCGTAAGGTTTGATTTGAAGTAAATGTGTAACCCACAGAAGACCATTTAATATTTGATCCACGCATGTTTTACTTCCACATGAATATTTCACGATCCACAAATACAAAGTAAACAAGTGTTATGTCTGATATTTATTTGGCCTAGGTTATTTAGAAAATATAGAATTACTTAAATCTATTGAATGAATAAATATTGCAAGACTAGGGCGAGAGGGACGCGATTTCTTTTCCTAGGATGGCGAAGTCCAAACAAGAGAGTATCAAGGAGGGTGAAGCACCAATCACACACTCCTGTGGGCTACATGATCAGTATTAAAGTTACACAAACACATACTGGCTACCTAACCTGATGGACAAGTTGTTCTATTTATTAGAAAATGATGGTCCAACGGGGGATTCACAGTAAATTCATTGTTCCTTTATGCATCAAAGCAGTGGAGGAAAACAGCAGGTCAACAGACACACAGAAGCTATTGACAGCTGAGTCAACACTGAACACAACACTGATTTACTTAACTAAATGGTTCATTATTAATTATATCTGTAAATATAAACATTATATTACACCTTACACCACCATGATCATTGAGTTGAAGATTAATTGGAGTGCATATCTCTGCCAGGGATAGCTCTGATTGTTTGAAGTCAGGTGGTATGAGGTACTTATCTAGAGTCAGTGTATTACAAGGCGGTCAGCGCACCCCCAGTTTGGAGAAGCAGACATACCAGAACAGACCCTAAGCAATTTACTGCTGTGAACAGGGACAGCAGAAAAACAGAATAACAGTTTTGGTAATAACAATGACAATTGTAATTGTAGAAAACGTAGAAAATGTGCATAGGGAATCACTGCAATGGTAATCTAAAAGAGTGCTAATCTAAGAGTGGATGTGGAGATTTTCTTTATTTTCTGAAAACCTTTGTGTGTTATATTATGAGACATCTAAATCGCTAATCAAAAAGACCACAACTTTCTCATATCCACTTGTTAGTGCTCTGATTATTAAAATGTTGAATTGAACGCAAACATATTTTTCTTATATTCCTTATGCAACGATCAAACAAATGGAATCATGAAATGAAGTTTCACTCTCATATACAAGACATTGGTACATTAAAGCATTTGTTTATTCACTAAAAAAAAAAGAACTGCACAAATGACACATTTGTTGTGATATCTTTCTCAGTAGATGAGTACCCATCCAAAGGGCTTTCATAGGTCTACATAGGCTCACGTAAACTAGCAACAGCCACGTAGGCTACATGACACTTTGGAGTGTAAAGCTTAGCATAAAAAAATCGGTTGGTATCACAAAATATAACAATAGATTCCCCTCATTCTCAGGTGTCAATGTAAAAACAACAACTTCAACCTATTGTCATTAGTAAAAAATATGTCTAGGCATGTTGTTCAGTCAGTGTATTACAACTACCATCAGTAACCAAAGAGCCCCCAAAATAACAATAAAAATACATTCAATACACGTGGAGCCACACCGGTGTGTGTGGTGCCAGTGCCTGCGCAAATGCATACCATGCAGATGCAAATCAGTTAATACACTTGCGTGTAAAATATTGCAAATTGAACGTGCGGTTTATGTTGCGCAATACCACGACAATGTTTGCCTTCTATTTGAAATAGTTATAGAGATAGTAATATCGGATCCAAAAATTCAACTATTCTATAGCTGAACTTCTGGGGGTAAACTGTATAGCGCCTGGGCCGGAAACCAGAAAGTGCGAGGGGCGGAGTTACGCAGTTTCCTGTTCTTTACTGAAATATTCTTAAAACTCATTAAGATAAACTTCCGAACACGATTTTTACAAATGTATTTCTACAGTGGCCAGTCTACTACACAGGTTTGATTTTAAACCTTTACAGACACTTTGTCTAAAGATGTCCAGACAGGACATTTTAGCTTGCCTTCCCACCCGCTACGAGAAAAGTTTAGTTTACCAGTGCTGGCCAAGCGTGCATTCTCTGTTGGCCAAGGAGAGTTACTGACAATGGGAAGACGATCCTGTCATTTTAGTTATAAGTCCTCTTCTGGAGCTGAGATTAATGGTCAGCCATATCATGTTTGTTGTGGTGCCACCAGTCAGGTTGTTTCGAGTAGTGATCCATTCCATGTAACGCGCGGCTATCCCCGCCCCCAGCAACATGACTGGTAGCAACAAATTTGAAGCAAAAGAAAATAAAACACCCGTTCACCCAGATTTAAGCTTGTCTGCCATCAGACTTTAGATTAACATCTAAAGTCTGATTTGTGAGACAAAAGAGATAATTTAAACAGGATAAAAAGGGCAAATACCTGTGGACAGTCTCTATAAAATGTAGCCCAGGGTAGAGTGCTCTTGGAATTAGAGCGATTGAAACTTAATTTACAAACATACCTGATGTGCAATGTGCTTTTTTTCCCACCAGTCCTGAATCACTCCCTGAAATGCTAGGTTTAAAAAAAAAAGTAACTTCTGGTAGTATAAAAACCCATTTTAAGTGTAAAGTTTGCACCATCCATGAGTGAATGCTATTTGGCAATAGGGGGCAAATAGTATGGGTGGAATAGTCTTTCATGGGCGCAGATGTGCAAAGCATTGTGGGTGTGGAGCAGTAACCGTGGAAACCGCAAGGTGAAGTAACTGACAAATCCTTCCGGTACCTCGCCCAAGGTGTCCTGTACCTCCTTTGGCAGCTCGTGATAGTGGTGCTTCTGTGTTGAAACACAAAAGGGTCCACAATGTTAACCAGGAAAACTAAAGTAACAAAGCACTTGTTGTGGTTAGAGTTGTGAAGCTCACTTTATTTCTCATGGCCCTCAGAAGGTCTCTGACTGAGTTTCCCTTGTAGGTCCGGAACTTTCTCAGATCTGCAACACAAGTGATCACAATTTATATTTGTATTATATTATATTACATTATATTAATACTTTTATCATGGGAAGAGATGAGAATATGAAGGAGGGGGTGATTACTGAAACCTTACATGCTTGGCTGATAAAAACATCTGATAAAATCTTTTGAGGCCAGCAGCACAGTGAACGTTACAAAATAATCCATTCAATACAAACACAAGCAAAAAGCAAAAACAATAAAAGTATTTCTATATATATATATATTTATTTATTTATTTATTTTATTTTATTTTATTTTATTATTATTATTATTTTGATTTTGTGTGTGTGTGTGTGTGTGTGTGTGTGTGTGTGTGTGTGTGTGTACCCGTCTGCAAAGGCACAGAGATGTGCATCCTCCAGTTGGTTCGAACCACTGATCTGCCTGCAGTCTCCAGCCTCACCACGATAGGACCCTCCCCCGGTTCCTTCTCTATACGGTCACTCACGTCCTGCATGCCATGCACAGACATACACATACACACACACACACACACACACACACACACCTGTTTCCCATGCTTTGTAGTGTATCACAATGTGAATGATGTACGTTGTATGTTGGTTTCATGTGTAAAGTGGCATCTTTTTTAAGTACACTTGCAGTGACATTAATAATTCCTATTGGATGAGACACATAACACACCTGGAAGAACAGCAGCTGCTTCTCGGGAGTCCAGAAGAAGGGGTGTTTAAGTACACAGGAAGTGGAAGGGCGGGACTCTGGTGCCGCACTTATCATTCGCTCAATCAGATCCCGAGCTATGACATCATCTAGTCAGAGAGAAAAGCAAAATGAAGCGCACACGCACGCACGCACGCACGCACGCACGCACGCACGCACGCACGCACGCACGCACGCACGCACGCACACACACACACACACACACACACACACACACACACACACACACACACACCTGCCAACTTATATTAATGTTCCTGGTCCTTCAAGCAAGCACTCTATCTGCTCATTCACAGACAGCAAGCAAAATAATGCTGCTTTAATATGAGCATGTTTCTGTGTAACTGTACGTGTAATTGTGTGTGTGTGTGTGTGTGTTTGTGTGTATGTGTAAGTGTGTGCATACACGCTTTGCGGTACAATGTGTGTGTTCATGAAGATCTGTGTCTTATCTCCTTCTCCATGCCTCGCCTCACAACTACTGGCCGAATCCTACACTCATCGTTTTGTTATCACCACAGCTGCAGGAGCTCTTTAAGCAAAAAAAATATTAAGTAATAAGAATAATAAGAATAATGATGATGAAAAAAAACAAAAAACATTTAACACTTCAGCCTTTAGCCCTTGCCAACACCACCTACTGCAGCGCATTGCCCCTCCTACTCCCTCCTAGCCTCCCACACATGCCCATGCTCTCAACTCCACTTTCTCTCTCCTGCCAGCTTCCCTGGGTTTGGGAGAGTTGTGAAGGTCTGGCGTAGGAACAGCCTGCCAATGTTGAAACAGCTGGTAGGAGAAGCTCCTCCACCAAAAAATCAGGGGGAGAGGGGCCCGCTGAAAATTAACCTCTGACATTGGAACCACTGCTGGTGCGATAGGCACGTTCAATTAACGCATAATATACACAATCATTGTTAAACAAACACAAATTTGGCTCAGTTGAGTTGTTTTTTTCTTGGAAGTGGACATCAGACCAAGAGAGGGCTTTGAGTGGAAGGTTGTTTCTCAGCAGCCAATAAATTAGCATGTTTTTGCATGCTTTTATTGTGTTTGTTTGGGAAGTAGCTTCGTCAAAGGAGGGGCTTGTTAATGTGTGTGTCATCTGACAAAGCCACGGCCAGTGCCAGAGTCTGTTATGTTGCCTTTTAGAAAGGCTTTTTCAGTGGGACACTTGGATACTGAGATTACCAGGTACTCATGAAATGTAAGTTCATGTGCAGTTGCTCGTGGGTAAAATGTTGTGTACTGTGTTTTTCTGAACATCACATTTGTATCAACAAATACATGTGTTAGTGGAAGTCGAAACAGCTCAAATCGTGTCAAGACTCAAAAACTGTTTATCACATATTAGCCAATAAATTTGCAACCTTCACATATTGCCAATGTGAGAACAGATCTGTTCAATCTGGGAAGTGGAAGCCGAATACAGCCAGACGGCCAGACACACTGTCTATGTATGTGTATGTCTCCTTTCTTCCTGGATTCGTGTTTGTTGGCAGAACTCTGATGTTAATGGAGAGAGCTTTTATCCCCTCTTTATGAGGGATGCACGATAAATATCCGGTCCAATCCGGAAATTTGTATTATGTATTATTCTGATAATTAAATTCTAGCCGATAAGTAGAGCCAATAATTCAAACAAGCAATAAATCTACGTACCTTTCCAGAGTATCTCGTGGGATTTGGTGGATTTTCAATGCATTTTTACTGAGATTCTAGGAGAAAGCAGCTAAATTGTTAACGTTATTAGCTCCTAGAGCTAGCAGAATGCACTTCTAAACAGCAGTTGTAATGTTATATCTACATTTTGAAACGTGAGACATATCAGGTTCAATTGCGTTTTAGTTAGGCTATTGTTTAGGGCAGGGTACTTTGTAATTCGCCTATTGTATAGAAATATTGCTCTATAGAGAGGAGTGCTGCTGCCTGACCGTCTCCTCTGCAGGTATACACCTGGGCAGGACTCATACCGGTGATCGCGTCTTTAGTTCCCCACGTCAAATCGCTGTAATTCAGAGTGTGAATATCTGTTGAATATCCAAAATCTTTCGAACTTAAAATTTTTTTTTTTAAACTACATAAACTGCTATTGTGATGTGTGATTATTTTAATACACCACCACAATAGCGCTATGCCAAATGTCCCTTTCAGTTTTGATGTGGGGATGTCCCTGGCGGGCGGACATGATTGTAAATCTGTATAACGCAGGGGAACTCTTCCCACTCAGGCCAGCTACTAAACATTGGCCAACAAACCTATTTTAGTCTCAACAACAATATGCAACAGCGAAGGCTTTTTTTGGCACTATTTAATTATATATCCTGCTTCAAAAACTTTACCAAAATACATATCAACATAATATACAATTTATTTAGAAGATGTCGGAAAAATGAATCCAAAGCGATTTTCAATTACAATATTTATGTAATAGATTATGGTTTCACCTGCATTGTTAACTGCAACGTGTGATTATAATTATTAGTGATGTCAGTTGGTTGGTCACAAACTACCAATTATTATTATTATTATTATTATTAACGGCCATGAGAATCAGGTAATCGTGCATCCATACGTGCATCCATACTCTTTATCGATCCCCACTGACTGTGATCACCAATCAGAAGAAGGCACACACACACACACACACACACACACACACACACAAACAGCTGTAACCAGTGGATGCTGTGACCACCCACTGCTGTCACCATTGCAACATCAATACAGGATGAAAGGGTAGAGCCTTTAACTATTTAGTTAAGTGTTTCCTAATGAGGTGATAGCGAGATTATTCCAGAAAAAGAGCACTGACTGTACAACACTAATGGTACAGATTGAGGACAAAGCAGTGTGTGCTGTGCACTCTTGTGTGTGCAGTAGGAAGACACTATCGGGTTACGGTGGTGTCCCGGGGCTCAGACTGCGAGACCCCTTCGGAGGCCCTTTAGCAGCTTAGATTACATTACAGTGGTGTCCTTCAGCCCTGCAGCGTGACCCCTGCCGCGCTGCTTAGACAGGCAACTCCCACTGCAGAAAGAAAGACGGCTTCTTCACCACACGGCAAATAAGTGCGTGAGTTTGTGCATGCTTGCGTGCGTGGACGTGTGTGTGTGCAATTCGGACACATGTAGGGCAATAGGGTGTCTTCTACATTTCATGGTTTTGGTTACCAAACATTTGTTATAGTGAGATGTGACACCAGCAGCACCACATCAGCAACACAATAGAACACTTTAACCACACAACACTCGACAAGCACTCTCACTAGTACAGAGGCCCACACTGCGCCTGAGCCGACACTGCTGCAGCACTGCTGGAGCCGGCCAAATGAGCTGTCCCATAGGCCGCCCTGCCTCTGGAAGGATGCACCCATAACCAAGAGCGACGTCACGCGCGTTTTCATTCCTAACGACCGATAAAAACACGGCCAGTCGGCTGCACACCTGTGTCGTATTTAAGGCCGGCTGAGAAATGCAACCCCACCCCCGACTGTGTGTACAACTAAAAAGTGCATCGCTGGGTAAAACTTGTTATACATTATGCTGAGCTGTCTGTTAAATTAAGCCTCCCCGTCTGACTTGAACTCCCCGGGCTTGTGTTGCGGTATCAATGGCAACAACGGCTCATTCCAGCTTCAACTCCTGGTAGACCCTTAAAGGGGATACAAGAACAGCGCTAACGTTAGCTCATTTTCGTATACATCTATCAAAAAGGTATGGCCTAAAATTAAACAAGCCGTCGGTGTCAACATACTCATATAGGAACGTCCATGTAAAGTGTACTGAAGAAGCTATTCTGCATTTGATCTCTTCCAATATAGGCAACTCTCACTAATTACTATTCCAAATCTGTTAGTCACAAAAGTGTCCCCCAGATATTATTTTATCAAATCTGGTAAAAGTAACACAGCTTTCCTCCTCTTGAGGGTACAAGGGGATGAAACATCTTCTTGTTGATGACGGCGTATATATAAGGCCCACCATTCAAATCATTGTGTACATGATGAATTCCTGGTCACCTCTCACAGTGATTCTACTGAACGTATGGGACAGTGGAGGGGAGAGCCAGGTGTTTGTGATCAGGTGGCGAGAGGTGGCGATCCGTCCACACCAGCTGTATATACAGCCTGCCCCCGATCAATAGCAAGAGAGCAGTGGTATTGATTATGTGTGTAAGTGATACAAGAGATGGGGGTCATTAGGGAAAGGGGGGGAGGCAGGGGCCGGGGAGAGCGGCATTGCCTGAGGTAATAGGGATATACCCCAGTGGTGACCTTAATGAATATGTGTGTGTGCGTGTGCGTGTGTGTGTGCGTGCGTACGCGTGCGTAATGACGTATACAGTGTTTAGTAATTAACCAGGACGAGGGTATCGAATCATACGACAAGACCAACATGTTTTTGCATCGGAGTCCTGTCCTAGGGAGGGCGCTGGTGTGCTGGTGCGTCTGACAGATACGTTGTTACTGCTGTTCAGTGCGGCATGACCTCGGCATTTAAAAACAATCCACTGCACCTCCCCGCGTCTTGGGCCCGGCATGCTGCTGTCATGGGCTTGACATCAGTTCAACTCCGATCTGACCTCCTCCTAATTGGCAGCGCATGGTACGTTTCAACAGAGACAATCTCCACACGCTGGACCGCTACTAGGGTGTGTTTGTAATAATCGTACAGGACAGATGTGGCAAAGTTATGCAAATATTTATATTAGTCTCATCTTATAGACATTCGGAATTGACGTTTTTAAAAACCTAATGAATTCCACTAACCACAAGCTGTATATGCCAGTTTTAAAATACAAGCAGTTTTGAGATTTTCTTTTTACACCATCAGGACTGTTTATTTCATATGCGCTTTCCAGACCTTTTGCATTTGGGTCAAATGCTGAACCCTCTCCTGAGAACCGGCTTCCCACTCCTTGCGTGGATTTAGCGCATTTCCCATCCCACGCTTCTTGTTCATATCTTATCTTAAATACAAACTGTAGTCATTAAGCTGCCACATACATACACTGGTCTATACTTATTCTAGTTTCTTACTAGAAGAAGGTCTTCGTGTATCTAGAAGAAGTACTAGAAGAAGGTCTTCATGTATCGGCCTTTACAGGTCAACCACCGCGACAGACGCTCCTCCAATCTGCCAATGAACTGACTGCAGCCAGAGGCCAGGGGGCATCCCCTATAATAGATTGTATGGTTTTTTTATGGAGTAATCTTCTCATCCTTTTTGAGGGAAAATGACATCAAGCCCCTTTTCACCAGCCTGGGCTCCAATATGGATGGTGCCCGGTTGAAACCGCAAACTAGTTTTTACCGTTCATTGATCCATTACATTGGAGAAGGAGACTTGGTTTAAGTTTAGGTATAGATTTTGAAGTGGTTCACTTTTGGTCAGAGTGATGATCAGAACAGTCCTACAGAGATTCTTCATGGCAATACCCAGCAAGACGAATATTATGATGAAAATAGCACTTCAATGGCATACACCCAACAAATAAGATAAGACACAATCTCGCATTAATTCCTTTTACGACAACTGGAACTAGGGCAGCCTCTTCCTTAAATGAATATAGTGTTCAACTTTGCACTTGGTAAATGCCAGGAATAAAACGCAAAATAAAAATAAAAACACCATGTGTCCAGTGAGACCAGATTGAGCGATCTTGAAACACAACCCCCACAACTGACCTCTTGCTCATCCCAGCTGCAATGTATTTACATTGATTATGTTGTTGCTTTAAAAAGGGTCACAGGAAAAAGCATCTGCTTTTGATGCCAAAGCGAGTCCTCTCACAGGAATCACATGGCTCAATTACAGCGCCGCGTCTGTAGCACCTCCATCTCCAAAATAGTGCTGAGACAACAGCGTTCCCGGCAGAGCCATCAGCAGGGACGCGAGCACCGGTCCCCTGGGACTGGAGAATGAATACCACGTATACCCTGGCTGCATTTTGGAGTGTGGTGAATATAGGCTGAGTGCTCTATGCCCCATTAATATCTCATGTACAGTCATTGGAAAAATGCATTGTCTGAACCGCTGACTAAAATATGGGCAATAGATAGGAGTGTTTTGCATTTAAAAAGAACTTGCATGCAAAATGTCAATGTTGATTCTGAGAGGAAAATAATGAAATATGGACAGAAACTGCCAAGCCTACAAATTTAAATCTGCGAATGTGTGGGATGTGATCAATATATAATATTTCAGTGATGGTTCAATTTTAGCATTTAAATTGAAATCCAAGCTTGTTGCTGGTCCACAGTGACAGAACTTCCAGACACTGCAAAACGCAAGCCTCCCTCAAGTAAAAAAAAAAGAAAAAACACCTTGTGCTTCATAATACATGATGATCCACATGCACAAAAGTGTATTTATTAGTTAAAATTCAAAAACACACACAGCCACCAGAGGCTGGAGACAACAGTCATGAATTGCTCTCCGCACAGTGTAATCCCCAACACCCAAGAGCAGGCAGAGAGCCAGAGTGCAGACTGAAGCTACCTGTTCAGCCATAGAGAGAGAGTCTCAGAGAGAGAGAGAGAGAGAGAGAGAGAGAGAGAGAGAGAGAGAGAGAGAGAGAGAGAGAGAGAGAGAGAGAG
>JAOPJI010000030.1:2185485-2198977 GCA_027122695.1 Merluccius productus
GCCCGCTGCTCCCGGCCCGCCCCCCCCCCCCCACCCCCCCGCCCCCCACCCCCCCCCCCCCCCCCCCCCCCCCCCCCCCCCCCCCCCCCCCCAAAAGATTACAGTATTCAAGACTGCAAGATTTCATATCCACATGGTCCTTAGTACTGAATTATATAGACTATAAACATTACAAAACAAAAAATGAATAATGGACAACCCACAGACTATGGTAGCGAAGGAATTATTATATATTTTTAATTTATTCATTTATTTTTTACCTTCTCTTTTTTATATTTTTTCTCTCTGTCCTGTGGACACAACTAGCTGTTATTGTCCCTGCTGTTTTGTGTGATGTCGTTTCAAGATTCAAGAAGCTTTATTAATATTTATCCAGAGGGAAATGATTGTGATAAATAAAGCTTCTTGAATCTTGAAACGACATCACACAAAACCGCAGGGACAATACAGCTAGATGTGTCCACAGGACAGAGAGAAAAAAAAGAGAAGGTAAAAAAAAAAGATAATTCCTACGCTACCATAGTCTGTGGGTTGTCCATTATTCAATGGGTCCATTAGTCGTATTGGCTGTGTTTAGGAGTATATGTGTGTGTGATATGTGCTAAAATTGGATTAGATTATGGTTAGATTATTACAGTATATGTGGCCACGCCCCTTTGAGGTGAGCGCTGCGGTCTGATTGGCTGCTGGGTCGGAGGGGGAAGTGCGGTCCAGGTCCAGGGAGGCGGCTGAGCGCGGCGCATGCCTACACTAGGCGGGACGACTGATCCAGGAGGCGGCGGTCAGCAGGTTAGGGCGCTTAAAGTTTGGTCCTTATTAAAAGTTAAACTCACGACAAAACACGTCCACCGCCAGAACATGGATGTCGTGTTTTTCTCAGATCGCCGAGGTGGGGACTGTTGACTTTTTCCCACAGTGCCTTTAGTCGGCCGACTGTAAATACTTTAATTTATAGCGCTCCCTTATAACCACTACGCTTCTGGCTCCATACTTCTTCTGGACTAATGGAAACCACCATCACCATCCTCTGAAAAGTCAACTCATTCGGTGCAGTCCGGTAAGTGCGCGCATTTCTTACCTATCTGTTAACGCAAACTGAAGAGGAGCCATTACGCCTCCCCCTCCCTCCCTCCCTGTTTGGCGGACTTAACGCCTTAACTTTAAGACGCCAGCATTTTATCGCTGCTCGTTTTGAAAAAGCATTTCCACTCCCGCGCTCATTGTGGTGACGGTTACACATATTGCCACATATATTGACATATTGCGACTTCATGTTCAACCATTACTACCGCCGCAGCCGCCCAGCAGGACGGCCCCCACGGCGTTAGCCGCGCGTTTGCGTCTCGCCACAAACACTCACTTTCCGCCGTCGCTCACTCGTCATTTTTAAAGCACTTGCCATTGCCAAAGACCACAAACACACTCAGACATACGGCGGCGGCGACGACCTTCGTGGGTCGTATCGTTAACGTGTTACCGCTGCGGCGGCTCTCACGTTACCCGCCACGATTTCAAAAAATGTTTACCTGCGCGCGGGACTGCGCTGCGCGTTTCCTTTACGTTGCGTCTGAATGCCGCGCTCCCATTGGCCGAGCTCCACGTCCACGGGGCGCGACGTCACATCCGGTCTCTTCCAGCGGGCGACTCTATTGAATGGACGGTCGGTTACCGCCAAACCCCCCGCGACCGGTTTGGCTTGATTTTGATTTAATTTAATTTAATTACGTTCACATTTATTTATTTTTAACGGTCACACAAGAGGGTGGTTTCTGTGTGTGAGTGTGTGTTAAAACTAAGGCTTTGCGCTATTTATGCCAGCGGGCGGTTACGATGTTGTCTCCCAGCAACTGTAATGCCGTTAAGAAAAGGTATTCGTCCATTTGAATGAGTCGTCTGATTTGAAGACCCCCCCCAAAAGCTAAGCTTTATACAACAATGAAGTTTTATTTTGTCGTCGTTATTGGCGGGATTAGCACTGTGCACCACTTGTCTGCAAGGATGGTGTTGTTTCTGTCATATATTATAGATTTTCTGATAGCCCCTGCGTTTTAAAGAGCTCGTATGTATCTTATTATTAGTGCATTACATGACCCCTAACATACGTCTGCGTCTGTATGTTACATGACCCCTAACATACTACGTGACCCCTAACATACGTCTGCGTCTGTATGTTACATGACCCCTAACGTACGTCTGTATGTTACATGAACCCTAACGTACGTCTGCATCTGTATTCCCAAGGTGGAGAGGGGCCATCACCACGGAGGAGACATTTCATACTACTTCCAAGGTCAGCAGGCCTATCTATAAAGTTGAATTCATATTGATCATAGATTGATTTCAGTCAACTCTAGGCTTGTGGTGATACCTACGGGCCTTGCCCAGATGTTTTTTGTGTATTCACTTCTTTTTCTTTGAACAGGGTGATGTATTCATAGTGCCACGCGCTCCAGTAAAAACCTCAAGACCACAAGACAAGTGCCTGGTCAGTGCACAGCGTGGGCGGATAAGCTGGCCAACATCATGGGCCCTCTCACAACGCCCACCAAGGGCAGAGAAGTGGGGTCTGTGGACCCCTGGACGCCCACCTCCAACCTCAAAATGTTGATCAGCGCTGCTAGCCCTGACATCAGGAACCGGGAGAAGGAGCTGTGTTTGGACCACGAGGGTGGTGAAGCCCACGACACTACACAGGTAGAAACACAAAACTCACACAATAACGGCTCGTACAAATAATGGGATGTAAAAGGCCATGGCACCTACTCTAAGTACTGTGTTGTGTCTGTTACAGAGTACCCATCCAGTCCATTACTTTAATGAAACCGTGATGAATAGTTTAGTAGTTTAGTCCAGTAGTTTGGTGTCACTGGAGTACAACTACATGACGTTTCTTCTTTACACATATATTTTGATAGAGATTTTGGTATTGAAGGTTACCCATTTATGAGCCTGATATCAGAGTAATAACTGATGCCTACAGTGCAGCAATGCCTCTCGACATAACACATCTACTCCCTTAAACTATCAATAATCACATCCTCTACTTTGTAATGATCACAATTTCCGGGTTTCTAATCTACTTTGTAGGATGCCAAACTTGGCGAGGAGGCGGATAAGTTGAGCAGGAAAGAGAAGAGTCTCGGTCTGCTTTGCCACAGGTTCCTCGCTCGCTACCCAGATTATCCGGACCCGGCCCATGACATCAGCCTGGATGATGTGGCCACTCAACTAAGTAAGTGTGCCTATGTAATATAGGGTTAGTTACTCCCATTTTCTTTGACCATAGTACACAAGTTTCCAACCGAATAGCGTTGGGGTATTTGGCTCCAAGCCAAAGTGTGCTATGTTTGACACCAAGCTCAAAGGTTCTGAGTTCAATGCCCAATGTGCACATTGTCATTGTGTCATGGGGCCCTCGCCTGCCACCTTAATGTGCTGAATCTGGGTTCAATGTAAATCGCCTTTACTACAAAGCGTTTGCTTTCTGCTGAACGGTAAACATTAACCGTAATTTTCCCTCCGCCGCACCCCCCAGGTGTGGAGCGTCGGCGCATCTACGACATCATGAACGTGCTGGAGAGTCTGCACATGGTGAGCCGCCTGGTGAAGAACCGCTACACCTGGCACGGCCGCTCCAAGCTGGCCCAGACTCTGGCCATCTTGAGGAAGGTGGGTGAGGAGCAGCGCTACTGGCAGCAGATGCAGCAAATCCGCCAGCGCTGCGAAGAGAAGGAGAACGACGAGGTGGTGGTGGTGGACCTGGATGGCGGGGAGCAGGGTCAGAATGAGATGTCCTTCGTGGAGCTTCCCGGGGTAGAGTTCAACGCAGGTGAGAAACTCAAATAGTCAGTGGGTTAACAATTGCTAGTCATGTTCGACACCGGATGTACTTTTGCTTTTGTGTGCCAATAGTTTTCCTGGTCTGAGGACTCTTACACTAGTGATCAAATGTTCTAACCATACGCGCCTGTCTTCACCGATATTTACATTTCCAATAATGGTATCCAATGTTTCGTCATACAAATATTATCACTAAGGTGTCACTAATGTCTTGTGATGTCACCAAGCTCTACACATGTCCTTGTTACTTCATTTGTTGTGGACATTTCTTGCCTCTGTTTGACTCTGTTCCAGTCTCGGTGAACAGTCGGAAAGACAAATCCCTGAGGGTGATGAGCCAGAAGTTTGTCATGCTCTTCCTGGTGTCGGACACTCACGTGGTGAGCCTGGAGGTGGCCGCCAAGATCCTGATTGGGGAGGACCCAGCAGCCGACCAGGACAAGAACAAGTTCAAGAGTGAGTTGAGGTCCTTGCGTTTTGATAACAGGCGGGAACAGGGTATCAAATCATTGTTCGCAATGCAAACAATCAATATGTTAAAGCCACATGCAACATTCAACAGATTTAGGGACGGTACTCAACAAGTACACGAGTACTCGTTGATATTGGGACTGTATTCGATTAGAGTTTTGGGGTATTTCTTACATCCCTGAAACATAGATTATGGTGTGGATTGTAGCTCATTCAGACATGCATTGCATCACTAAAGAACACGACATAAAAATAAAAAGACGTGAAAATGAATGGGGGGGGGTCTTGGAAATAATGGTTGAATAGTTCCAGTGAATATCGAATTGTATTTTTGCTTCAAATGCCCATTCCCTACTCAATAGAGTACCATTGTTTTTTGGGCTGGTGAGTGAAGCAATTCTACCATTCATTTGCATATTTTAACAGCATGTGGCCAGTGCCAATGTTTGTGCTCCGACTGAGTGTTGTGATGCATGTGATGTGCATGTGATGTTGACACTCTGTCGTTTTTAATCTTGTGATGGCAGCCAAAGTGCGGCGGCTCTATGACATCGCTAACGTGCTGCGGAGCTTGAAGCTGATCGAGAAGGTCCATGTGACTGAGGAGAGGGGCAGGAAACCAGCCTTCAAATGGATCGGCCCCGTGGAGTCGCCCATATTAGAAGGTATCGGTGCAGGCTTTCAGCACAGATGAAGAAAGACACTTTTTAAATTTACTGTAAAAAAAAATATTATTATTGTGTTATTACCGAGTAGCCCAGTTTCTTCATGCAGGTTTTAGAGGTAATAACTCTTTAGGATCACTGTCCGCCAGCTGACTGATGCATAAATAGCATCCAAAGACTGCGACTGTTCCACTAACCCAACATCCGATTCTCTCCCAGAAACCGAGGACACTGCGTCTAACCGCCCGTCCACGGCCAGCAGGGTGTGCGAGCCCGTCTCGGTGGAGAACTGCACCAAGAACCTATTTTCCTCCCCAGGGGGGAAACGTGGCTTCACAAGACACCCCTCGCTGGTCAAGTTGGCCAAGAGCATACAGGAGGACCGTCGCAAGATCAACTCGGCACCCGCTAGTCCCGCCAAGGGCGCCCTCGGTAAGGACACACACCTTCCTTTTACCGGGTTTTACTAATACAACGCCATCAGATGTACAGCGTTTCTTCCTGGTGTTTATTAAGTGTCCCCTTTTTAATCACCAACGTGCAGGTGACTCATTCAACCATGACTTTCCAAACAAGATGGCCCAGCTCGCTGCAATATGCAAGATCCAGTTGGACCAACAGTCCGGGTAAGTTTGGTCTGCTCTACAGTGGAGAGTTGATGTCCGGGGGTCATGCTAGGTATTAGAGCTGGTCGAGCTTGGCAAAAACATTAATCACGATTATTTGGGTCAAGATTGAGAAAGAGGATTATTCATTGATATTATGGGAAAATAATAATTTGGAAAAAAAGAAGTGCAATCGCAAGCTCTGAAAACAAGGCGCACGCCTTCAAACGGCTCCCACTTTAAACAGCGAAAACACATTTCTAAACGGATCTCTACTATAATCGTTTTGTGTTGGTTTTCTGGTATTCATGATCGTAGGAAACCCAGATCATAATCAGGATAAACATTTTATTAATCGACAAACTTTTCTCGATATTCTAAAACATCTCTTCCATTCAACAGCAGGGCTAAAGGGTCACGGTCCGGTGTGAGCGAGCCCACTGCAAACAAACAGGAGACGAACCGGGGCAAAGCCAAAGTGCAGCAGGAGGCGCCGGTGCAAACCCCGACCCGGGAGCCCAGAGGGGACGCCACGCCACAGCAGGCGGCCCACCCGGTGTCCTACATTTCAGCACGGAGCTCCCCTCTCATCCCCGTGCTGCTGCCCCAGCAGAGGGGAGCCGGGCCTTACGCCGTCTACCTGCACCCATCCTCCCTGAGGCCCCACCCACTCAGCAGGCCGCAGCCCACTAGCCTGGCCGTGCGCTCCATGACCTTCGAGGAGAAGACGGGACAGAGCCCGGGACAGCCCGACTCCGTGGCGCTGGACCTCAGCCCCTCTGCGACTAAGCGTCTGTCCTCAGACACGACGTCAGAGGGCAGTCCTTCCAAAGCCAAGCGGCTTGGCGGCAGCTTGAAGGTATGGTAGCGCTGTAGGGTGCTCAGACTGTAGTGGAAGTGTTTAGATTAGGTTTGTATTACAGGATGTCATTTATTTAGTGCCTTTTCATTTAAGAGTTCCCGACCAATCCTTGGTCGTCATTGCTAATGACGCTCTGTCTAGTCATTCATTTACGCGTGTCCTTAACCTGGGACTGTAGGACACCTCACCGAAGCTGCGTGACGTCGTGCAGGCGCGTCTGAAGGCCCGCCGCGGGGGGCTCGTGTCCAGCAGACCCTCGCCCCGCGCGCTCCACCTGGACCCCGAGTTCGTCAACACGCCCGGCGGCGCAGCGGCCGTCGCCAACCAGTTCCTGGAGCAGAGCGTGGAGACCTTCCTGGAGACGGAGGAGAGGGCGACTGGCTCCGACGGCGAGGCGGGGCTGACCCCCGTGCCCGCGCGCGCTGTGCCCCTCACCCCGGGACACCTCCACACCGAGGTACAGCGCAGCGTAGAACGTCATGATGATGATGATGTCCTGTCCCGTCTTGTGTTAGGGCTGTTCTCAGTCGTGCAGTGGAGGTGACATTTTCTTTGTTTCCGTTTGTCTGTCCAGACCCTGGTGCCGGCAGGCTACCTCATCCCCATTTCCCAGCATTCCTTGCTTGGCTACAAAGATCTGCAGGGTCATAGTGGAGAGAATACCATGGCCACGACTCCCACCTACAACATCTACCAGACCCCAACCGCAGGTGAGTTATAAGAACATTGGTCAGCTATAGATATAGGACTCTGAGGTTAGCTACATATACTTTCTTGTTTTTCCATCACATAGAGGCATGTGTAATGCTTTAGTAAAAAATGATGGGATTATAGGCTAAAATAAGTAAATTATGTTTGTAAAATTCCCCTCCCCCCCTCACAGGCTCCAGACCTCCCCATCCCCTGGAGGTCACCCCTACCGGCCTCCACCTGCACAGGCCGGCGGGCGTCTCCCCGCAGACCACCCCGGCCTACCGCGCCCACATGCAAAGCCCCGGTCCCAGCCCGGCCATCCTCAACTTCACCCTGCAGAACCTGGGCCTCATCTCGGCGGGGCCCGGCCACCAGACCCCCGAGCGGGTGGCCGGCCTGTCCAGCCCGCTGCTGGGACTGCAGAGGGGCATGGTCTTCGTCAAGCCCATGTCCCCCGCGCCCCTCCAGCAGTCGGGCACGGGACAACCGCTCACCTTCATCAGTGTGCCGCAGGTGAATCCGCGACCATGGGGGGGGGGAAGCCCACGTTACATTTATTAATGCGCCACTTTGGCCACACAGTGTTTGATAGGTTTTTATAACGCACCGTTGTCAGCCAATCAACGGCCGTAGATAAGCAACGCGTGCTTTGATCGTACTTGTATTATGACATTGCCTGAAGTGTACTGCTAGTTAGTATTATGTATATATTCATTGTTTTTTTTTGTTATTTCTTTCAGCCCCTGATGAACACACCCAAAGGAGCAGGGCACCCTCAGCACAGCTTCTTCCACACCCCGGTCGCCCTCTCACCCCTCACTTCTATGGTTACGCATGGTGGAAACGCCACTGCCAAAAATGTTTTCATCACGCAGAGGAAACTGGACGTCAGCGCTGATGACTCTCCTGCTTGACCCGACCACCTTCTAGCTCAATCACTCATTTCTGGCCAACAGACCTGTGTGTGTCAAGTTTGATTTCAAGTCCTACATTTTATTTATTTTAATGCGCGCTGCATTCATTCATATCTGTATGCAGCCACTGTGGGTGGAGCAACATATTTCACGGCCTTGTCTTGGCCATCACCTCATCTCTGAGACCCTGCTTTCACTGCTGCTTCAAAAATAGTCGTGACGATGTAGACCACATGACTTGATGGCCAGAGAGACATGCTCACGTGGCTCCACCCTATTTCATACATGACACAGGACCACCTGTATAACATGTTTTCTGAGTTGTATTATGTTGTATTAAGTGCTGTATTTCACAGGGCTTAACCAAACGGTGCTGGGTGTGTTTGTTTTGTTTCTTATTGGTTTCTTTGTTTGATGTGTCAATATTGCCAAAATCAAATTGTAATGTTGGAATTGATTTAGCATTAAATGTAACCTGTGTGCCATTACAAAAAACCTCTGTCCAAAAATGGAGAACAAATTGTTGACTGAAACACATGGGCAGTGTTTTTCAGTCAAAGTATTGTAGATAGTTTGTTTTTTTTCCTCAGTAAACTAGTAAGATTGCAGTTTGTGCACATTGTACAGGTTAACTGTTATCCCATAGAATTTTTCAGATAATTATTCATGCTTGTAAGACAAATCAGGCATTTTAAATTTGTAATTTATAAAATGTTGACTGTCCATTTACAATGTCATTGTGAATGAAAAATTAAAATTAAAAAAATGGAATACTGTGAAAGTGCCCTGCCTCGTGTCATGTTTGTTTCCCCTGTTTTGTGCACAGTATATCATCCGGTTAAGTTCATGTTCTTTCAAGGAACACCACACCTTCCTTCCTGTAGTATGCCAGCCTGTAGTTCAGTCCACTCTGCACCTGTCACACGTCTGATAACCTAGTTTCCATTGTCTGAGCAAGTCCATGAGCAACAAATGGGGAATGTAGCTGCCATTGAGTGGTCTAGGGGGGCTTTGTGTCATGAGTTATTTTAGGAGGGTGGATTCAGTAGTGGACAGTAGAGATGTGTGGGGGAACTGGTCAGTATTTAACCCAGCTTGTGGGGAGCTGGTCCTGCCAGTATAGAAGAGCTATCCAACAGAACTTAAGGTAAGACCCTCTTTCCCTTTTTTAATGGGGTTATATATATATATATTAGTGTGCATTTAGGTGTCATAGCTAATATGTAATTATACAAAAGGGGATAATTATTTTGGTACTTTTGACCGTGCATAAAAAGATGATCTGTTTGAGTGTTTGCACCTTACTGGCTTAACTCTAAAGCGTATTTTGTGTACCATCATATTTTAGTCCTCAGTTGATGGTTCACCTCTGATTAAAAATAAAAGCATCCGTCATAGGGCTAGGCAGGAGAGGACAATCGGATATCTTCATAGCACCAGGATTTATCTTTAGATCTGTAGAAAATGATTGGTGGCCAAGTGAAATCCATGTGTCATTTGATAAAATTCCTCACGTTAGATAAAAGCATGTCGGGAGGAATTTACAGGATGAAAAGATGGTAGAGGGCCGCTCAACCCATCTTGTGTCGTTCTCTAAACCCGTCTCTCCCAATTCCAAGGATGCCAAACTGGGGTGGAGGTGCCAAGTGCTCTGCTTGCGACAAGACGGTGTACCACGCAGAGGAGATCCAATGCAATGGGAGGAGCTTCCACAAAACCTGCTTCATTTGCAGTGAGTAGACCTCATACAGTAGTAAACACTCATGTGGGAGCTATGAGGGCACCAAAGGCTCAGGCACAGCTGCTAGGTAAAGGACAGGCCGCAGCCTGAGCCAAAGAAGGAGTGGGTCATGAAAGAGCACAGACAGACACCATAATAGGGATTGGGATGGGGGGGGGGGGGTTATCTCACCAAAACAAATTGAATATTTTTTTTGCCCACCCTTTGACTTATTCCTGCTGATTAGTTGATGGTACCACAGGGAACTAGAGTGGACCCCCGACTCAGAGGGCTCTTCAGCCCTCTCTTCATCTCCTGAAATAGAAACACAGAGCACTGATGCCACTGTTGACTGACAAAAAGTAGAGCGCTAGGGGGCGGGGGGGGGGATCAGGTTATTATCTTTCACGAGCATTACGGTTTTTCTAATGTGCTTACTTCACACAGTGACTTGCAGAAAAGGACTGGACAGTACAACAGTTGCGGCACATGAGTCCGAGATCTACTGCAAGTCCTGCTATGGCAAGAAATATGGGCCAAAAGGCTACGGATACGGCCAAGGAGCCGGCGCTCTGAGTTCAGACCCCCCCAGGATGGATGTGGACCTGGCTCCTCAAGGGTAGGTGTTGGACGTATTTTTTTCTCCCTGACTAAAAGATTCATTCAGATTCCTTCAAATATGAAAGTATTACAGTCAATGATTTGTCATCCTGTTTCAGTGGCGCCAAACATGGATCCACAACCACAAACACAAACCCTGGCAAATTTGCGCAGAAGTATGGCAGCACAGACCAATGTCCCAGGTGCTCCAAAGCCGTGTATGCAGCAGAGAAGATCATGGGAGCGGGGAAGGTGAGCTGAACACATTGCCGCTTTAACCCAAGCTCGAGACTTCACAGGACGACACTTAAGACATTTAACGTCACTGTCACTTATTTTTTGTGTGTAGCCTTGGCATAAAACCTGTTTCCGCTGTGCCTTGTGTGGAAAGAGTTTGGAGTCGACCACAGTCACGGATAAGGATGGAGAGCTCTACTGTAAAGGTATGCGTTTGGATACACACAAGGAAATGTAAGCAGCAACACACAAAGCCCTTGTAAAAGGAGACATTCAAATGTTATTGCATTGCCTGTCACCAATGTGTATTAAATAGGTCTACACAAAAAAAAAAAGATGTGATACAAGAATTGTTGAACATGGTTTATGATTTTTGTCAATGTTCATGTTTTCTCATTATCTCTGCAGTTTGCTACGCTAAAAACTTTGGCCCTAAAGGATTGAGGTTGGGGAACATCGCCGTGACAGAGGACAGACAATAAAGTGTGCTGGCGCTTTTGAGAACATCAACATGTATTGTTGTTTCAAGTTGTATTGTTTATTTATTAGTATGACAAAAGCAGTTCACTTTGAAATATTTTGCAACATTTAATTTCATTCATTTAATTGCAGCTTTTCAAAACAAAACAATTAAAGTTGCCTCAATATGTTGAAATTAATTATGAGTGTTTTGTTTGATGTTTTCCTTCGTGAATAATCTCACATAGTAATTGGCCTAAACAAAGGCAAGTGAAATTAACACATACAGTGTGTTAATCTTTTCCAATTAAGTCTGGGCAGCCATGCAGAAAAGGATCAGGAATGTTTCTATCATTTAATTAAGATGTTAACTTCAACTTCTGAATTAAAGGCATTCAAATAACAACACATCAAATAAAGCTACCTGTGTTTATTCTGTTTAAAAGGCAACAAAGAACACATTCAAATGGGTTTCCAATGTAGATACTGGAATTATCTAGTAATTTATTTCAACACAGTTTTAATGATGTAATGAATCAACAGTCTTAATTATGTTTTTTTTTTTAATATATCCTGGGTTTAAGAAATGCATTTTCTATATTTGTACAGTGTGGCATGTTTCTTAAGGTAGCATCAGTCTCTGCCGATCTTATACAATATAATGTATACTGCACAAAACAGAGGGACTAATGTTGTGGAGATTCTAATTTCTTTAGAGAGAAGAAATAAACAGAAAAAGGTCGGCCTGTTGTCGTCTCGCACGCACACACGCACACACACACACGCGCAGCCCGAAAAGGTTTTCATTAGCGCCATAGAATATGTATGTTACACGCGTTCATTTACTGTGAACCGTTATCCGTTACTGAAATCTTTATAAGCCTTTGGTATATTTTGATGTAATATTTACATTTGAAATATAAATAACTGAGAAATGAGAAGAAAAAAGTTATTTATTCCAGTGAAATGACCGGATGTTACATAGCTTTCTATAGTTTGTCTGACAATATATAAAATGAAATAAATGAGTGTTTATTAGGTTTTATTACTAAATAGTAAACTATTGATAATAAAGGCTGCCGAGAGAAGTTCTGCATGGTTGAGCTTCAAATGTGACGTGAGCCATTTGCATGGTGTCCTTCCAGCACATTAGGGGGACTATGTGAAGGGTAAGGAACAACTGCTTTTAAAGTAACAGACATTGAGTTTCTGTAAAATAAAATATTAAAAAAGACCAAACATTTGCAGTGGTCATTCGATAAGAAACATGCGTCTTTTACAAAAGTGGCAAATGTACATTTAAAAGATTGCTTTTTCAAAACAGTAATAGAAAAATAGGAATATGGACTTATTTGTACATATATTTATATATAAAAACCAAATAGAAACATATACAAGCTAGGCCACTAAAGGCTGATCACTTCACCCATCATTTCTCCTACAATCAAGTATAAGGCAACAATTCTGTATAAAGAGTGACTGGAAAAAATGATTCAGTTTCAACTTGTACCTTCTGCCTTCATAGTGGTTCCTCCTTACGAGAAATAACAAAAACAACCTTTATATTACTGTATATGTATGTGTGTATATATATATATATACACACACACACATACACACTGTATATAAATTAGCATTGTGCTTCCGGTCTAGCTCCCACAGTAATTTTGAGCCTCACCCGAGACCTGTGCGGCCTTTTAAACCGTATCGGGGGGACCAAAGCGGGACAGGTCACGGCCGAAAGGGCCCTGCTGTGTCCAGTCGGTGGCAGGGGGCTTGAAGTAGCCGCAGCAGCGCAGGTGGAAGAAAGACGCCAGGTTGCGCACAACGCCCATGCTGTGGAGGTGGGGAACAGAGAGGTAGGATCACAACAAGATCCTTACAAAGGAGAAGGAAAAGGACTCGATGGGAGCTTACTTGTAAGGGTTTTGTCTCAGAGAGGAGTGTGGGAGTTTTCTCTGGTGGTGCATCAGGTTGGTCCTCTCTGCGGTGGTCAGGCCCAGGAAAGCAATCTGGCAGAATAAAATACAAAAATAGATCAACGACGAAGCAAACATTTCTTTGGGCTTGACAAACAATGTGAAAACCTGACTTAAGATCACAAACGTGGGTCCATCTCGGTCTCACAAAAAACAGGTTGTCTTAAGATATAACACAAAAGGAGTAGTGCCACACACACACACACACACACACCTGGTAGAGCTGCAGCAGCAGGATCATGGAAGACCAGGTGGTGTGGTAGAAGGCCAGGCAGAAGATAAGGAGCACCCAGGGGGAGCAGTTCACTAGGGCCATCAGCACACCCCACACACCCTGCTCCTGGTAGTGCAGCGAGCAGTGCTTCGACCAGTCTGAACACACACACACACACACACACACACACACACACACACACACACACACACACACACACACACACACACACA
>JAOPJI010000030.1:2199077-2215418 GCA_027122695.1 Merluccius productus
GCTTCCCTGCTTAGGCTGCTGCCCCCGCGACCCGACCCCGGATAAGCGGCAAGAAGATGGATGGATGGATGGATGGAACCATCCTTCCTCCATTGAAATCTTAAAAGGTCACACCATCCAAAGAACCAGGGGCACAGGTTGTTTCAGATCGGTTCTTTTTTTTTTCTATGAAGACTGGACCTGGAAAAAAACCCTGCTGTTGCAAACCACAGTGTTTGTCTGTGGTCAAAGTAACAGAGAGGGAGTTGTCGTGGACGCTACTTGTGCTGTAACAGATCACAGATATCTGCATTCCTTTGGGCAAATATTTATGTACCCGGTTGAACGTTTTTTATTCTTCTTCAAGTATGACTTATGATGTGTAGGTTCTTCTAATTATTCTCCTTTTCTTTAACCATTATTATGTATTTTAAATAATCTCCCATATTATCAACCCTGAGCAATGTGTTCCAAAAAAATCTAATTCCTGCATGGCTAGGAATGGTACAATGTGTAAATATTTATAGTTTTCTTTTATCACAGACACATTTATTGGTAGATGTTATTTTCTTTACCTTGACATGTTTCGATGGATTACAATGTGTAATTAGGGAAAACATAGTCTGGCTTACCGGATTTAGGTTGTTGGTATAAGCCCACCCAAGGAAGCTATGCTTCCTTCACTTGTTCAGGTGAACTCTGAACAAGTGAGAAACTGGGGAAGCGCAACAACAGAAGAGTTATGACTTTGCTGTGCGACATTTGCGTGCTCTTAGCGATGGCGGTACCAGCCGGCCAGCTGAGGTAGTTAAGCGGAGCGGTCGAGCTGGGGCGTGGGGTCTGACTAATGCTTGGAGGTAGGTCAGGGCAGTTCGGTTGACAGCCTACAAGGCTGCCAAGTTGCCAGGACCGTTGTCTAGAGTCGTGCTGCAGCGTTCTGGATACACTGCAAAGCTTTGATTGTGGAGGCAGTGAGTACAGCCAGGAGCGAGTTGCAGTAGTCGAGGTGGGAGATGACACGTGCTTGGACCAAGAGCTTTGCTGCTTCCCTCGGGAAGAAGGGCCGGATCCTGCAGATGTTGTAGAGAGCAAATCTGCAGGATCGGGCCACCTCGGTGATGTTGGCCGTGCAGCATAGCTGATTGTCCAGTACCATGCCAAGGTTCCTCACGGTTGGTTAAGGACATACTGCAATGTCCTTGACAGTGACCAGTAGGTCCATGTGAGGGCAGTCTTTACCCATAATACACTTGGATCTAGTTTACATAATTAACTGAATTAACACACAAACACAGTTAATGGCTGACCTAGTCACATTGGTGCGACAGGATCTTCCATTTAGTACATCAGGTTGTTTGCAAGATATTAGAGATGCACTGATACCAGTAACTTACTGACGAGTGATATTGCAGTCTACATGTATTCAAGTTACAAGTGAAGAGACCACTTACAGCACAGAACAGACTTGTTATAAGGCCTTCAGGCGGCAATTTAAGAATCATATCATTCTTCATCATTGATCAATTAATATATATTAATATTGTTCTGCAATCACTCTTGTAATTTTGTAATTATACTATTTGTGATGAGTTGCATGTAGGTGCCTGAATGGAAGCTGGTGAGATATTATTTAGGACATCACATTTTTACACATTTTTGACAACACATTCCACCCTATACCACCATACCTCTTCTATCTCTCTGTCCATGCTATTTTACTCCTCAAGTCTCTTGAATTAGGTTACATTATGATTTAAATACGGAGAATAAACCGGCATATTACAGGGCTATCTCAAAAGGAAATGAGTTTTAAACCAATAGCTCGGAAACAGCATCTGTTTTTTTTTATTGGATTTCTCTCGCACTGCTTTTTACCTGTAGAACCACGCTGTTAATTATTAATACATGTCTCGACAAGAACTTGTTTTCCAGCATAGCCTTTTGCTGACATGATTCACCAATAGCTTGTGAAATTAAGTCTCCATTAAAGGGGACATATTATGCTCATTTCTGCTTCTTGGCATGTCCTTCCTTGATGTCTACATGGAATGTTAGTAACATGCTTTGGTCGAAAAAACTGAAGGATTGAGCATAGCAAGGTTCTTTACACACCAGTTTCACAGCCCTGCTCGAAGCGACCGGTTTGAGGGCGTTTCCCTGTACATGCTAATGAGCTACTGCGTGCGCCGCCCAAAGACGGCATTTGCCCCGCCCACTTCTACCCGCCGGCGGAAGACGTGAGGACAGTGACGTGTTACCATGGCAACACTTGCGTTTGGGGGAGAAATGGCTGCCGGACAACAAACTGCGGTGCAACCTTACATGTTCGAGCCGGAGTCCGACCCAGAACAAGAAGAAGTTGCAGAAGAAACTACGCAGCTGAGAATGGACATGACTATTTCTCAGTGGTTAGTGGTTAAGTTTGTTACGTTACCTCGACATTACTTGTATGTTTGCTAACGTTAACTAACGAAAAAGACGAACGAAAGTTTTACGGGCTTATTGGCCGTCTCCCCCATGTTGTTACTGATAACAACCCCCTTCTCCTGCCTCGACTGTTTACATGATAATGCTCAGCAAAACCTCGGCTGGCGTTTACTGCCGTGTAGTACTGTACTGTACAGTAGTTGCAGTAACGTGGATGCAATTTAGCAATTGACGTTACTATAGAAAAGCGTAACCCCATATTTATTTATTTAAATTTACCTTTATGTAGCCAGGTAAGTCAGTTGACAACCTGTTATTTGCAATGACGACCTGTAATTAGTTACTGCCAGCAATTTTCAACAACTGTAGTTTTCAGTAAGCCAAAGCTGCCTCCCATCACCTCTCTTCCAACAGTATTTTTTTAACCAATTACAACGGTTTATAAACTTTAAATATATATTACAAAAGAAACAACATGACGTGATTGCTTAGCTATTGTATTTTCCAATCAATAATACAAATTCTGCTGAAAAACAGGTGTTCCTGTGGCAATTGTGAACAGATGCCTACAGAACCAGAGAATATCTGTTGTATGGAAATACCACAAGTAAGTGTGAACACTGGGCAAACATGGTTGTCATTTTGCAGTCTGTATTTTCTGTAATCCATTGTCACTCACTTACCTTTCATAATTTCTAGGTTACACGAAGACTACAGCAGCTTCCTGAGCCCCCATCATGCATGGTGGACCATCCTGGCCTAGAAACTGTCTGCCTGAATGTTTTTTCATTACAGAATGCACTGCACATTTATCGGGCAGACTATGGACCTTTACGTCTGAGGGGAATAGTGCAGTAAGCTTTTACTCACATAAATACTATTAATTTATCACAAAAGTGTTATGATGAAAAGTGCATAACTGCTTCCTCTATCTTACATTGCCTATAGTTTATTTTTATTATCCTTTACTTGTTAACATGAAAATTACATAAACAATGAAAACACACAGAACAGTTTGTAAAGTTAGTAACATTTTTTATTGGAAGAAACATTTGTAAACATGAGTTGACATGTATGAAATAACAATAATAATAATAATAATAAGAAAAATACATATCTGAAATGGAACAGTTTATAAAATAAAGTAATAACAAATCAAGTATCTAGTTCCCATGACTGTGAACTTTCAGTGCTGACTTTATATTGACTTGTGTCCAGCCAATATAGATACCTAGCCTACCGAAGCTTTGTAAGCTGGTGCTGGGGCTTTCTGGGGCGGAGAGTGAGAGTTGTGCTGCCCGCCTGCGTGGTGCTGAGGATCCGTGCAGAGTTCCCTGATGCAGAGGGACAGTATGTTGGGTTCAGACCTGTCCTTGGTTGAACCTTGACACATAAGTGGCTATAACGTCCAGCTTGTCGGGTCTGTCGTACTGAGCTGAGAGGTCTTCAGGGATTGCTAGTTTCAGCACCTCGTTCACATATGGGGCAGGGTCCGGGAAAACCTTCTCAAAGATCAGGTCCAAAAGTCCATCAATGTAGCCTGCAGTGCAATAAACAAAAATGTATTTATTATAATTGATTGTATTTATATTTATTTTACTTTTTTGTTTTTATTTTCAACCTTTTGTGTTATGCCTGTGTGTCCATGTTTATTTTAATTTGTGGGGTTTAAATAAAAGATTGTAAAACTTACGGAATGTTGGCTCTGCTTTCACAGGCTTTGCAGTGCATTCTCCACGTTTGGATTTGGGGAAGTTGACTTTGTACAGCAGCTCTCCACTTGTCGATGTTGCTTGTGGTCGGCCAGCATTTTCATTGTAATGCAGGGCAGCCAGGTAGAGTCTTGGGTGGAAAAATAATACTTTAAAAATGATAGCAAGCACACTAAATTATAATGAACTAAACAGATAGCGATGGTTTATTTACCTGCATAGCATTCCAAGGTATGGGAAGACAACATTCTTGGGTGCAAACCGCAGAATGACACTGTGAAATGCCTCCAGCGACGAGGTCTGATAGTGAGGGCTGAGCTTTTCCACATCTTTCAGAACCCTCTTATTTGCCAATGCCTTTTCTAGCCTGCAGAAAGCTGGTGTTCCTGAAAAAATAATCACATGAATTCAAGCTGTGTACACATCTTTTAGATATTTAAAAAAACACATTTTACACACAATTTTGTCTGTATACCTGCTGTCAACCACTTGCTCTTGTCCCTTGAGGTGCGCTGCGGATGCAAGCACTTGGGGAAAGCAGGATCTTCATGTGTGTGGACATCTTGGACATGGTTAAGAATTGAGGTCCACTTAGCCACTCTCTCTGGCCGTGACGTAGAGGAGGCTGCTGTCCAGTACACATGGTTCTTGATGCTGCGAAGCCACTTCTTCAGCTTCTCGCAGTCTTTGTTCTGGGCCATCTTGACCAGTTTCTTGGACAGTCCTAAAAAAAAACAATATTTCAGTCACGTTAAGATAAACAGTATATGTTGAATACAAAATAACAAATCCTAACCCATGTAACACATTAGTAATTATGATGATAAAAAAATATACTGCATGGACCTGTGAGCAAGGGCATTTTATCCTGATTGTCCCCCTCTAACACACAAACACAGTAAAGAATACCTTTTTCCATGTGCCAGACATCATAGTACTGTGTCACGTTACCCTTCCTCAGGAACTTCTGGATCTGAGGGTGACGGTCTGTGACAATGCTGTCCAATGTAACACCGCGTTCCTCCAGGAGAGCAAGGCTCCTCTTCAGACCTTCTTTCTCCATGTGGTAATTTCCACCGACTTCGTTGCTCTGACCAGAAAAACACAAAGACAGAACATTAAAGTCAATTAAACAATATGATATTTAAAAGCACTCATTAAACACAGATTAGTTAACTCGGATACAAATCACTCATTTAACTTACCTGAACCAACTGTATGTCGATAATAGTGTTGCTCCTCAGGTCCATCATTGTATAACTGCCAAACTTGGCGGAGTGACCTTCAAAAAAAGGTATAATTTCACAAAAATTAAATTTTGCATATCACTTTGTTGTACTTCATAGTAAACACTTCTCTAAACAACAACATTAGAATAAAATGTATCAAGAGAGTCTTGTATACCTGGTGAGTCAGCCCTCAAGTCACCACCTAGGATAACACTCCCCTGCTGAATACGCTGCTCCATCATGCCGTCCTGCACAGTCTTCCACGTGTGTATGATGGCAGGCTCTATGTACGTCCGTGCATGACGCCGAAAAGTGTCATACTTAAACATCTGCCGCTGCATTGCCCGGAAGATCTGAGGATAAACAGACAGACATACAAGATGTGTCATAAGTACCGCTCTTTACAACAATAAGCATTATGATATGAAAAACTAATACTTACATAGTGAAGTCTTAATCCATTACCTTTTCAAGTTTGAAGAAAGATGCACCTGTGGTGTATACTGCAGCTGAAAGCTGGAGGTTTCCAGCAGGTGTGCTTCCCAGAATTGGCTGGCTGTTCCATTTTCTGGAGAACTGACAATGTGGGCATGTCTGTTCTACATAGAGAAATGTGCCTATCCTTCTTTTCTGCACCTCTGAAACACGCCGGCAGACAGGGCACACCTCAAACAGCTCCAGCAGACACGATTCATAGACAATATATGTTGGTGTCTTATGAACAGGGCAGGAAGGGTCCAGTCTAGTAGAATAACAAAATGTTCAAAGATAAATTAGTAACTACAATACTGCTTGAGACAAATATAGTACAAATAAAACGAAAACAAAAAGGAAATTCTGAGGTTATTAACTCACGTCGCATCTGCTGACTCAGACAAAACTGTGACAGAGTCCTCAGGATCATAGGTAGAATCCTTGGGGTCGGGAATGTCCATGGATGAACTGCCCTCCAATGGATTCTCCTCTTCCTCCTCCTCCAGTTCAAAGCGAGCCCTTTTACGTGGTCTCTTTATTGGGGTTGATGTTAGGAATGGTTGAGAAGTTAAGAAGGCAATGTTTGAGGTACCAACATCAGCACAGGACACTGATTTCTGTGTACCTTTGAAAGATGAAAACAGAATTTTCATTAGCCACTCCATATTCATAACAAAGTAAAACAAAAATTACATCATAAAGAGAAAGATAGTGACTAACATCACATGACATGCTTTTGGTCAACAAACCTGTGCTTTTGAAGTGAGGCTGGAGAGTTCTCATGGAAAGCTGTGTACCAGCTGTGCATCTCACTGGTGGGTCTGTCTGGCAGGCAACATGATGCACCAGAGGCTGCTGTACAGATGTGCTTGCCTAAACACAAAAGAAAGTAATAATTTATGTGTCCGTGTTATTGTACTACATGAAACAATAAAGCTTTGCAGACAGTAATGATCATTAAAAAATCAATTATGATATGCCAAAATCTAGCAAATCATAATCTGAGAAAACCCATGCAAATCCCTTATTTCAAATTAGATTTAGTAAGTGAGCACACACATTAGCGAACTTTTCTGTGTCCATGCCTGCATATAACTGATAGTAGCACAGCAGACATGTAGCAGGTAACCCTGGTCTCAGGCTCCAAAACAAAGTAGTGATTGCTTTACTACAGATAACGTTTTGGTACTGTCAGGTCTGGTCTCTCATGCCAGCAGCTACACACGCTGTTACATGTATACCAACACAAAGGAGGTCGTTCGACAATCAAGTTACTCCTGGGCGTCTAACACACTGTCCTTTAGCACAACATGCTAACTGATTAACGTAGCTCATTGACCGTGAATAACAGACCATTTCATACCGTCTTCTCTGCGTGTTCACGGCGGAACAGTAGCTCACCGGTCGCGAACAACTGAAACCATTGCACACGTCCGCTCGGCCGTGAACATGAGGAGGAGACCGTGTCCTCAGCGTGTTTACGGCGGAACAATAGGCCACCGACCGCGAACAACATCTCAGCTGTTACTGCTATTGTTCCGCCGTAAACACGCTGAGGAGACGGTCTCCTCCTCATGTTCACGGCCGAGCGGACGTGTGCAATGGTTTCAGTTTTTCGCGACCGGTGAGCTATTGTTCCGCCGTGAACACGCAGAGAAGACGGCATGAAATGGTCTGTTATTCACGGTCAATGAGCTACGTTAATCAGGAGACCGTCTCCTCTGCATGTTCACGGCCGAGCAGTGGTTCACCGGCCAGTTAGAAGCGATAAATCTCAAAATCCTAATTCATTTTCTAAATTCACTATCATGTTTTGAAAGAGTTATTACATTACACATTAACATTATCGTGAATCCTCCGCCAGTAAGCCCAACATTGATAATTTCACATGTAACGTTAGCTCAGCCTCGACGGTTAGCATTAGCTCAAGATTAGTGTTAGCTTGTGTGCCATGTGGTCTAAACGGCCAAAGTAACACAAATACACTGTTTTAAAAAGAAATACTTACAGTTGCTTCGTCTGTGGTGTTGCCACGGACTGTGGGTACGGATCCATCTTTTAGTAACAATCTTGATGCCAGTCCAGCGTTATATTGACCCTGGTTGCTGAAACAGTCCTCCGTGAAGTGATTAGCGCAGACAACAACGCCTTTTCCCACTGAAGCAGGGACCTTTCCCTGGTAAATAAAATGCAGCCACTTCGCTCTCACATCTTCTTTGGTAGGGAGGCGATGAAGCGAAACGTCAGGATTCGTGCATCCGACAACAGAGCAGGATTGCTTGGCTTTCGGGTTGGACATCGTAGCGGTCAGGCTGTTGTTTACAAGTGAAGCGAGAGCGACAATATGGCGGATCCTCGTTCAGGTAGCTGAGGTAGTATGGGCGGAGATACCAGGCGCAAGGGCGGGAATATTCAAATCACCCGGCCTGTGACGTCACAATCCGGGTGAAATCCAAACAGCTCGCTTACAGACCCATTTTTTTCTTGGCTGCTTGTCAGATAAAGCAAGCTGATTTAAGATATCACGTTGGACTCTGGTAACTTGTGATGACATTTTCTATTACTTATGACATTTTACAGACTAAATGATTAAGCGAAAACATAATCGTTCGATTATTCAACTATGAAAACAATCGATATTTGCAGCCCAATTTGAGAGAGCGAGACCAATGTAGAGCCGAGCGTAACAGAAGGATGTGATGGACAAACCTGCCCCTTGGCCATGAGATAGGCTGCTATGGCCAGATGCTGGTAGAGGATAGCCAGGTGCAGGCTGCGGTAGCCCTCTCCATCAGCTATGGAAGGGTCTGCTCCATGTCTTAGCAGCTGAATCACCATGGGGAGGTGACCCTGCCTAGTAACAAGCATCACAGATTACATGACCATACTTTAACAAAACACCACTGTAACCCACAGCCACTGTAACCCCCCCTCAGTTTATTTCCCAAGAGAAAAAATAATGGTGACCACCACACACACACTGCCTATTACAGACAGAGCAACTAGCCATATCCTGTTCATAGTCACCTTATGGCCCACTGAAGAGGGGTAGAGTTCAGATCCCCACCAAGTTGGTCTACGATGGCACCCTTAGACATGTAATACCTGCCAAAATACATCAGAAGATGAATGGATCACTGGTTATGGTCTAACATTTTCCAAAAATCTTTTATTGGAGTTGTCCTCTACGTTTGGTATGCAAGTGTACTGTAGTGGTCCCTAAGTGGTGTACATTTGTTTTGTGGTGCATCAGTGTTTGTGAAGCTAAAAGGTCAGTGCTTTATTGTACTTCAGTGTTTCCCCTACATGCATCCAGCAGTGACGCAGCGCCGCCGCTGGATTACTAGCACTAGAAATATTATGGAAAAATACTGACAGCCAAAGAGTGTTCACTTATAGAAGAATAAAAAACGCATGATGATACTGTATGTGGCATTAGCTCATGAATGGCTTAAGACTAAATGTAGGAAGCATAGATGAGAAAAAGCGAATTAATAATAGAAAGACGCCTACACATTTGATTGTGTAGAACAGAAGCAACGGTATTATGAAACCCAGATGATGGGATGGCTAAAAATTACAGACATTAATGCCAAAAAAATGTGGTGCGCTTGCATGCTATTTCTTGTTATGTTTTATCACTTTTCATTTAATCCATATGATCCAGTCCAAATCATTCCCTCCTTATATTTCCCCATGTCTTACTTGACCAGGTCTGAACGGTTATTGATGGCAGCCCAGTGCAGGAGGGTGACGTTCTCCTTATCAGGCTGCCTGACGTCATATCCTGCCTCGACCAATTCCTTACAGCGCTCCAAGGCCCCAAACCTAAAACAAACACACACAATTACCTGCGATACCTGGGGCCTGTCTTAAGCAGCAGGTTAGGATAGGAATTCACTCAATCTCGGATAGGTAGAACCTGAAAAATGCACATTCATCATCGATCAGTGAATTCCCAAGCCGCCATTACTATTTCAGTGCGTCTGTGTTCTAGCCTGGTCTCAGCCTCTTCCGTTCATTTGCACGACTCCACCATGGATAGGCTGGCTCTAAAATAATGTGTATTATAATAGTATATACATTTTATTTATTTTAGAAGACTCTAGTTTACTATACAGCTCACTGTAGTGAAATACTTTGGACGTGCATTCATTTGCATTACAAAACAATGTTAATAAAGTGTATTCATCTTTTTGGTTTAATCTCCGGTGGTATTTGTGCTGCGAGCCGTCGCGGCAGGTGTCAAAGTTAGACCCTGCGGTGTGCAGTGTGCAACAATTTGCGCTCCGATTGTCTACTGAGGGTCCGACAAAGGGGCAAGCCGTTATGTCACCATTCAGAAGTGTCACATAAATCACTGCTTAAAGAGTTTATTGTAGGTGTGGGTGGCGTTAACACACACAAGTTGATTGTAGACAACATAGGCTACTAGTACCAAGGAGGGAAAATGATACGCCTTGGAATACAATAGTTTTGGATATGACAATATAAAGTTGTTCGTTGCCATCATCTAAACCAATGAGATGATAGAAAGAAGTTGCCAGTTTACACTCAGTAACAGTTTAAAACTGCTGCAACGGCTTTGCTTAAGGTATTTGTGTCACAGTACTTTCCCGTCTCGCAAAGGCTTTGTCGGTGCACAACGTTGTCAGATATTTTTATTCGCAATTTCTCCACACAATACACAAACATCGATCATTTTTGTATGTACGCTCAACGGGCTTCTGTTCAAATAAAGTTGTTAAACACATGAAGGTCTTTTGAGTCAATTTTCAGCCTCAAAAGGCATCAAGTGTGTGTTTCTGAGCTACTATTGAGGGGGTTGGCTGTCTGCTTTCCAAGCCTGCCAATGCACCAGTCCTCCCTATCTCTCAGGAGCAGCGCCAGCAGCAGCGGGTTTGGGGGAAGGGAGCGGGGGAGTGGCGGGTGGAGGGCGGGGGAGATGGACACCGAAACAAAAAGGGCAGCCGGGTGATAATCCCGCCTAATGCCCCCTGTCTGCAGCCGCTCTCCACCCGTTCCCAGACAATGGTTCTTTTGATTGTTTATCAAAAGAACCATTGTTAAAAAGAAATATACCTGGCTGAACTTGCGAAACTTCTCAGAACCAGTTTGCTTTTCCGCAGGCCAGAGAGCAATGTTATTACGTCACTATATACGTCTGTATACGTCTCCACTTTCCGAGAAACGCTAGTGCAAATTTCAAGCACAATAACAACAGAGGACTACATTGTCTCTTTACAAATGTTGCCCCTGGCTTTGCGAGCCTACATTGGCATCCAAACATGACTGGTACACCACATTTGTGCTGCTTGTCTTGATTGCTATGGACGGCGATTACAATAGTGTAACCTGCTTCTCTCTCCCTCCCCCTCCCTCTCCCTCTCTCTCTCACCCCCCACTGACACCTACAGTAACTATACAATCTTAAGAGAACATAGGTGATGGGATTTTAATCTTATCTCTACTGTAGACACAGTATGGCGTTAACAGGTTCAGTCTGACTGAACCTGTTATGGTTATAATGTCACTACAGTCTGAATGACGCCCCAATAGGGCGTTAACAGGTTCAGTCTTACTTGAGATACATTATGAAGTTAACAGGGTCTAGTCTTACTGTGTGGCCTTGACAATGTCCCAACTGCTGCTCTCATCCATGTGTGACCGGGGAACAGGGGTCATGGTCTGCACAGCGTTTTTGCCAAATTGTCCATGAAAATTCATGCCGGGATACGGCGGGCCGTGTGCTGGCATTCTGGGTCCATGACCGTATGAGGGTCCATGTCCATGTCCGTGTCCGTGTCCATGTCCGTGTCCGGGTCCATGTCCATGTCCACAGTCACCATCCATGTGATTGTGACTCTGGAACAAATATAGAACAAAGACCATCACTAAATGTGACTATTACCATGATTACTAGGTCCTTAAACAGTAGACAAATATGTAAATGTATTTTTTAGTGTCAATATTCAATTATTCATGGCTATAGTTTTTTATGTGTCACACACACCTGAACACCACAAACACCTGAACACCACAAACACCTGAACACCATACACACCTGAACACCACACCATAGACCATATACACCTGAACACCATATACTCCTGAACACACCATATACACCTGAACACCATACACACCTTATACACCTGAACACCATACACACCATATACACCTGAACGCTATATACAACTGAACACCACACACCATATACACCTGAACACCATACACACCTGAACGCTATATACACCTGAACACCATATACACCTGAACAATATATACACCTGAACACCATACACACCTGAACAATATATACACCTGAACAATATATACACCTGAACACTATATACACCTGAACACTATATACAGTATATACACCTGAACACTATATACAGTATATACACCTGAACACTATATACACCTGAACACTATATACACCTGAACACTATATACACCTGAACAATATATACACCTGAACACTATATACACCTGAACACTATATACACCTGAACAAAAAAAAGTCCATTGACAGTCCATGGATGTGCTACTATGTCCGTGCATTAGATGCCTGGGACTGGGTAGTATTTTGGAGATTAAGAAAGCTATCTAAACCAAAGACATATAAACGGAACAGCACTTCCGCAACATGCTTTGGCTGTAGATGGCTTCAACGTCGACCAGACAAGTCAAACTAGTTTTCAAAATAGTTTCCAAACCACTGACGTGTTAAATATAAAACGAGTAACGTCACCACTTAAAATTGGCCACTTTATGGCTAATTTCAGAAAACCAAGGGTGTAAAAGACTGCCTTTAAGTCTACGAGCCTGTTCATAGATGATGGTCCGTCTCAGGTAAGACAGGTTGGCTAATATCCGAGCAAGCTAGCTGCTGCTGCAATTCACAATGTGCTAAAACTGAGGTTTCAACGCAGTATCCACATTGTCAGAACAAACAACACGTCCTCACCGAAAACAACAGCATTAGTCGATAATATTAACTTACATTTAAATCTTCACCCCAGTCCATAACGTGAAAAAGAACCAGTTCCTGCTCAGCAGCAGCATGAACTTACTTCCGGTTAATTTCACAATAAAGGTGCCACATAATGCCAGAGCGCTGATGGGAAAATACAAGGACCACACAACGCACAGTAGATGACAACGGCTAAGCCTATCAGACACCATTCGTCTTCTACTTGGCGACGTTGCTGGTTTTTATTTGGACGCTGAAATATGTTTTATTTTTATTTTATTGTGAAGTCAATTGGCATACATAGATCGGTGCGCACTGCACTGCGCAGCCTCAACGGCACTTCCGGTTGGTTTTTTGAACGCGTGTTCAGTACAGTTTCGCTTTCTGTTCATGCAGCTTAGTGGGCTGCTGCATGCGAGTCATGGTGGTGGTGGGGAGGCCCAATGCATCATCATCATCATCATGCACAAAAAAAAATTAAAAAATTAAAAAAATGATAATAAACAACACAACTGAACGTTTTAGCTCCGCCTTGTTCAAAAGTTAAACGTTTTAAGTTAAACCAGTTAAACCAGCTAAACCAGTTATTCATGTTTTATTCGTGTATGTTTGTAATGAACACGTGAAACTAATGAACCCAGTGCTCTTATAATACGTCCATATAATACACAATTGAATGCAGGGTCGGTTCAACGGGGGGCCAATACACCCTGGGTCCTGATGTGTGAGCCTGTACTTCCAGGGGACCAGCAGTAGGGAGCACCACCACACCAGCTGATCATCACATGGGTCATCTTGTGAATGAGAAACACATACACACACCAGGGTATTATGAGCACACATACACACACCAGAGTATGATGAGCACACATACACACACCAGGGTATTATGAGTATTATGAGCACACATATACACACCAGGGTATTTGTTTTACCTTTTCTTCATCGCACAGGAGGAAACTGTTATTTTTTTCTTTTTTCCAACAGCCTTCAGACACTGAACCTGCATGGAGCCCATTAGGTCTGGTTTAGGATTGAGATTCATTGATGAGGCAGGAGGATAAAAAGTTATAACTTGACTTAAAAAATGAAATAAAATATATTTCGTCTCCGAGCTGTGCACAGCATTATTCATCGTGTGCATGCTGGCATTGTGTTGCATCACTTAGGATGACAGTTTAGCTGCAAGTGTTACGTCACGTTAATTTTTGCAACAGGTGTTCACTGTATTTTGTTATGTATTTATTGTGCCAGCTACCATGTCAGAACTAAACACCCTTTGCAATTATTTTTATACATAGTTTTTATACATATGTAGTTATTTTTCTTTTTTTTATATTATGTGTTAAATACATTTCATTTAAATGATTATTATTTTTTTATTATACATTTGACAATTTGTCTGTGGCGCTTGTTTATTTACAGCACTTGATATTGTCATCCAGACTCAGATGGTTGAGAATTTCATTAGCATCATAACATAACCTTTCCCACTGTATTTACATTGCCCTTCACTTTGATAGTTAGAAATGAATACACCCAATATGCAACTCTGAGCTATTTTACAATACAGGCCAAGACACCTGAATCTGGATGATCATTTATGTATAAGCTTTTGACTGAAGATATATATTATATCTTTTCGATCACTTGGATTTCAAATTCAATTGGGGAGAGAGTTCAAATACCTGTGTATTTTAAAACTTAATTCCACAATGATTTCACTATGTTAAGCACTATATTGTTATTCGTTTCATTTCTCCAGCCTTGGTCTGTGTGAAATATGTGTGCATACAAGCAGGAGATAGGCCCTTCAAGAGGAAACCATAAGGACAATGGGTCAAGAAACGGCACAATACAGAGCTTTAATGAGTCACTCGGGCCTGGGCAAAAAGAAAAGAAAGACCCTATAAAGGAGCACTTTAGGTTAGCAGAACAAAATACTCATATTGTAGGCCTACTCATTCATGTAGACTAAGTGACTCAGGAAGTAGGGCCCGTCCAGTGAAAACATGAAAAGTGGATGTGTTTCACATCATAGCAGATCCGTGCTGTGGTATGAATGGACTTCACACACACTTCCAATCCCTTTATTTAACCTCAACAAAGCTCCTGTGGAATATTCTATTATTATATGATATATATAACTCAGACATGTGGGAAAGGGGGGTTAATTCACCGTCAGATCTACCCCCCCCCCACCACCACCACCACCACCACCACCACCACCACCACCACCACGATCCTTCAAATAAAACCGTATAAAGATTTTTATTCATCGGCTATTTGAGCCTAAATCCCATTATACCCGGTATGAGTGTGTGTTCTGATAATGACGAATATTGCAAGCCCACTAAATGGCTGCCTGGTGCTCTTCATGGCACACTTTGCACAGGATCTCCAGAGATGCTTGCTAGATATGGAAGTGAGAAGGGCCCAGCTGATAGAAGTTAATTATGGTAATAAAGTGTCTGTGGCCCCTGGGGCCCACTGTTGCCGCTCTGCCTGTTGTGATTTCAAGATGCAAAAATCAAATGAGGAGGAGAAATGAGATTGGTCTTCACAGGCAGCGCCGTGTGTGTTTGCTGGTTCCTCGGCACATACAGGAACGGTGTGAGGTCTAATCCCGTTAATGGGTGTTGAGAGAGAGAAGAGCCACGCCTGCCTGAACTCAGTAGGAAGGAGAATGCTTGCCTGAGCTGTAATGTTACGGACTGTGTTCAAGGTGGTGTGTCAACTGATGTTTGTTTCACGCTTAAACCCTCTGGCCACCTTTTCTGCTTTCTGCTTATAGGACGGTGCTTCAAATTGGTCCACAATTTGAAGTTTAGTTTGCAGAAAGGTCATAAACAAAGAATAATGCATATAGCTCCAGAGACTTAAAGGAATGGGGAAAGGAGAAGAAGCAGAAGAGTTAGGTGAGATTCCTGCGGACCACCGCTCCCTATTAATAACCCCCCCACCCCCACCCCCTGTCTCTCCTCATGTCTGAAAATTCAATGGCAGGGTCACGGTCTGCATTTGAACTAGTGGACCAATGATAGTCTGGTTCAGTGGTTGGCCATGAACACCGCCGGCCAGGGGAGAGCAAGGGTCAGAGACGAAAGCCCCTCTTGACCTACAGCACTGGCTCTGTGGTGGGGGTGAATGCAATTGCCCCACTGGTTTGTTAATTTACACACATGTGCGCTCTGGCTCACACACACACACATGCACACACGCACACACACACGCACGCACATAAGCATGCACTGAGGCACACACACACACACACACACACACAATATTGTACAAACACACATGCAGACAAAAAAACAAGTAAATCGATTTAAAATGAATAAACGAATAAAAATGAATTCAAAATCATGAGAAAATAATTTTCAATGATCTCAAAAACAGTGACAAACTCTGATCAGCTGATCTGGGGAGCATGGCTGTGGTGAGGGGCCATGCAGTGTGTGTTCCTGAGCTACTATTGAGGGGGTTGGCTGTCTGCTTTCCAAGCCTGCCAATGCACCAGTCCTCCCTATCTCTCAGGAGC
>JAOPJI010000030.1:2279761-2290993 GCA_027122695.1 Merluccius productus
ATAGATAGATAGATAGATAGATAGATAGATAGATAGATAGATAGACAGACAGACAGACAGACAGACAGACAGATAGACAGACAGACAGACAGACAGACAGACAGATAGATAGATAGATAGATAGATACAACTGCCACATGTGCTGACCGCACATTGTATCAGTGTAATCACATGTAACCACCATGTGAAACTTACAGGAGTAACAGATATCTGCACGAACAGCCACGTGACGTCCAGCGCCGCGATGACGTACGTGACGTAGATGACGTGATCCCTGCGGCGTTGATTAAACCCGTCCTGCTGAGCAGCGACGACAGCAGCGGGGTTTCCGGGTGTCTCCTTCTTCGTGTTAGCGATTACTCTCTCCATCTTTCAAAAAGACAAAAAAAATCCCCCTATCTGGTTTACCTCCGGGTAAGAGATAAATAAACCATTAAAACCGCCGCCTAGGTTGTTTTTCTCAGCTCATTGCAGTAACGTCTCCCTCCTGGTGAACTTCGGAGCCAGGGCTTTAAAAGGGGCGTTCCCATATGCATATATGGTATTTCATTATACATATATATGTTATATATTATTATACATATATTCAGACCGGTACGTGTATTGTTGGCGATGGCCACTGTGTGTGTGTGTGTGTGTGTGTGTGTGTGACTTTCTTCTGCTGTGAACATCTCTCACAATAATGAAGTATGATTTAAACTGAAATACCTTTAACTTGTAAACATAATTAAAAGCTTAAAGCTAACCATACACTATACCTATCATTGTCACATCACCAAATGTATATGTATATCTATATATATGATGCCGTCTAATCATATAGATACACCATCATAGGTCATATAATGTAGTTAAATAAAGAAGTAGTAAGTATTCATAAAACACAAATTGCACCTAAGAGCCAGTTACGGGTAGCCTGGTTCGACCAGTCCATAATAATTGTACTTACTTACTAAGTTACTGGGCCCAGGTGGTTATAAAACACCGCCAAAAAAGACCCGAGTCTGTTTCTAAGAGGGGGAAAAACGAAACACATTTAATCGTACAAGTTTTCTACATATTTCACAATTTGAGGCTTTTACTTTGAAGTTAAAAAAATCACCGGATATCAGAGATAAGCCCCACTTCCGGAAACACCCGGAAGTGTTCGTCGCGTTCTTTGCGAGTGCAGCAGCAGCAGCAGCGGCGGTGAACACAGGGTCCTCTGTTTGTTGTTTCATGGCCACTCTACCTTGTTATGTGCGCTAATTCAAACAACAATGTCCACAATGCAAACCCTCACGCCACACGTGTACTGGGCCCAGCGGCACGGGGACATTTATCTCCGCGTGGAGCTGTCCGACGCCAAGGTAAGCCGGCTGGAAGTGGTCGGTGACGGACGGATGCACCAGAAGAAATACGTGTACCCTTTGTGTTAATTTATATTAGCATTTCCTTAGAGCCACGTGTGTTTCTGGGTCAACCGGAACATTTCAGTAACAATGCCTTTATTAAAGCCTGTGTGTGTGTGTGTGTGTGTGTGTGTGTGTGTGTGTGTGTAAGGTGTATTGTATTTGAGTCTTCCTGTCTCATCCCACATATGTTGCTCTAATGACTCATTAATATTCAATGTGCTGTAATGGTGGTGTTGGGTCCTATTTTTAACAGTTCCCTCAAAAGGTGGACCAACAATGTCCTACAAATGTTTCTCTCCAACATATCACTTGTCTTGTGTGTTTTAAAACCCAGTAACCCCTGATTTAAAGCTGCAGCCATTGTCTTTTAAAACCCAGTAACACCTGTTTTAAAGCTGCAGCCATTGTCTTTTAAAACCCAGTAACCCCTGTTTTAAAGCTGCAGCCATTGTCTTTTAAAACCCAGTAACACCTGTTTTAAAGCTGTAGTCATTGTGTTTTCAGAATCTTGACATCTCCCTGCAAGAAAACACCCTTCACTTTAAAGGTATTGAGTTACAGATTAAATAATGAATGTGACATAGGAGAGAAAACGCATCACGCATAATGCTTTGAAGCGGTTTCACAATGAAATTAAAATGTGTGCACAAGCATTGCAGAGACAATGTGTAATATTGACAAATGATAACACATAATTACTAATGCTCACCTTTGTCCAACAGCCCAGGGTCGTGGAGCTAATGGCGATAACGACTATGGGTTTTGCTTGGACTTCTTGGAGCCGGTCCAGCCTAAGATAGCACAAGTACTTTTTTCTTTCTTTTTTTACATTTGGTTTAACATTGTGAACTGAATGGTAGCCTATTCATTTTCAATTAAGCCATCCACCCCCCAAAATACATCACTGATTCATTGTCCTCAGTTCAATATGAATGCCAACACTAGCTTAGATACATGGTATAATGAAAGACCATAGTCACAATATGTATATTTCAGAATCATTCCACATGTTTTACATTAAATGTAAACGGCATAGCGAACTGGATGCAGTTGTCATAATTATTGTCGTGTGTGTATAGCAGGCAATATAAATCATCAGTGTTTCTTACACCGCATTACCTTCCCCACGGCACCAGGTAAGCCACAAATCGACCCAGCGCCAGGTGAACATCAAGATACTGAAGAAGGAGGAGCACTGGTGGTCTCGGCTGACGCTGCAGGAGAAGAAGCCCCTGTTTCTTGCCCCCGACTTTGACCGCTGGCAGGATGAGTCCGATGCAGAGAAGGAGCTTCAAGCCAAGGTAGGGGAAGCGTCAGGGTTTGAAAGTAACCAAGATATATTTGCTTCAGATAAACATTTTATAGATGGGGGGGGGGGTTCAGGTGGATTGGTTTCTCTTCGTCATTTCAATGAGAATCGGGTAACCAGATTGATTAGATTTTCAACAAAGATCTAGTGGTAATTAGGGGTGACCCCGAATAGTCGACTATTCGACGATTCGATCAGAGGCTCATTTGACTGCCAATCTCATAGTCAAATCGTCGGCAAAACACAGGATCATTCCATTCGGGCTATAGGCGGTGCTGAATGTCTGATTTTACATATAGTTTATTTCTCCCAATAAATCATGATATATAGCCTATTTTTGTATAAATATCAGCCTATTAATAATACTGTTAATCACTCATGTGCTTTCAATCAATCTCCTTAGTGTAAATCACGTGGTAGACTAAGTGGCGCTATCCAAATTTGCGACACCATCGGAGCAACCTCGTGGCTGGGCTCGCTAGTTTAAAATCTTTTAGCTATCTAATAGCTCACAATGTCAGGTAAAAAAACTTCAAAAGTGTGGCAGAATTTTGAACAAGTCAAAGATGATCCAAAAAAAGTCAGATGCAAGTTGTGTCAAGTGCTTCTGTCATACCACTCGACAACAAGTAACATGGCCTCCCACTTAAAACGGGTAAGTAGCCTATAGGCTTGCCAAGAATATAATTGGGGTAAAACAAGACTGTCCTGTCCCTCTCTTGTTATTCTTAAATAATAGACATGTCATGTATATTTTGATGATGTAGGGGCGATATATTCTCACTTCAGGTGCACCCACACACAGTATCAGATTGATGACAGCTCATCAAGTGCCGCAACGGCCCCGAGATTAACTCAGAAGTAACTTGATTTGAGACCACCACTCTCGTGGGCCTTGACATGAGGCCAGTGAACATTGTTGAGGGCGAAGGTTTTAAGGAATTAATGCGCACACTTGAGCCAGGATACACTGTTCCCAAAAGAGAGATGGTCATGAATGCGGTGAACGCGAAATACACATCCGCAAGGCCAGAGATATCCAAATTAATAAACAAATGTGACACAGTCCGCTTTACCACAGATATTTGGACCTTGCTGCAAATGGAGGCGTATCTGTTACAGCACACTTCATGACTGAAGACTGGCGACTGGAAACATTTGTGTTGGAAACAAAAAAAATGGAGGAAAGTCAAGTAGCAGAACATATTTCACAAACACTGAAAGAGATCATTTCTGATTGGGACATTCCAGGTAATAAGATTGTTTCTGTTGTCCATGACAACATGCACCATTCAACTGGCCCAGGACCCATCTTGGGGAAACCTGCAGAGAGTCCGTTGCGCAGGGCACACTCTACAACTGTGCATTAACAGCGGGCTAAAGCAAGATCCTGTGTGTCACACTGTTGCTGCTGCAAGGCGCCTCGTTTCTCACTTCAAAAAAAGTGCAAAGGCTACCGCAGCCCGTGCAGAAACACAGAGAGAACAGAATGTGGCTGAGCATAAACTAATGCAAGACGTTGCGACTAGATGGAATGCTGTGTATTTGATCGCCTGATAGAGCAAAGGGGACCAGTTTCAGATGTGCTGACGGATTCAAGTGTCAGCAAACGGTCCGACCGAGACCTACAGCTCACAACATCCCAGTGGAGAACAGCAGAGGACATAGTCAATGTTCTCCAGCCAATGATCACCCTGACAGAGCTTTTGCAGTCTGCCACTGTTCCTGCTCATGAACATTAAGAAATGACACTTGGTTGTGCATGATGACGATGGCAAGGTCAGTAAAGCCCTTAACTACACTGACTACACTGACCGAGGAGATTGACAGACGATGGGAGCTCAAAGAGCGACTCCTGGAGAGAAGCATTTATATCAAAGCTGCTGTTCTTGACCCACGTTTCAAGAAGCTTTCTTTTTTCACCGATGAGCAAAGGGACGAGGCTGAAAGGCCGCAGGAGGAAAGGGATGACAGTGACTTGGTGGAGAGAAGGACCAGGTGATGGCAATGCTGCTGTCCAGTGATGAAGAGGAGGAACAGCCGGATGATGGGGGCAGTGAGATGAAGGCTTGTATGAAGAACTACACAAAAAGCAATACAGTGCCGCTGGAATGGTGGCAAAAGAACGAGGAGAGATACCCAAAGCTGTCCAGAGCCGCAAAAATAATCCACAGCATCCCATCCACCTCCACACCATCAGAGAGGATATTCTCCAAGGCAGGTTTTATTATCAGCAAAACAAGGAGCGCACTTCTCCCGGGCAACGTGAACACGTTGGTTTTCCTCGCACACAACTGAAAGAATGGTTATTTTTGTTTGATCGGGTAGCCTGAAGTGATTTCAAAACCTTTCAGCCGGTTCTAATTTGACTTTTGGACATTGAACTTGTTTAACCTAAAGGTGGGATAGGCTACCCACTGCAGTGCTTAGAGCCTGTTCAGTCTCCGCAGTAAAAACTTTTTGTTATGCACCTTCTGACAACTATACTTGATTCTGACTTATTTTTCGTTATTTTATTTATTTAGCCTATTTTTTTATTAGGCAGGCTTATTCTATTCTAATTTAATTATATATATTTTTTTTTTGCATGGATGTTTCTCTGTCTGCACTTTACGGCATGCTTGCACACAATTTTAAAATAATCAAGTGAGCGGTGGACACAGGCAATTTTAGCCGATTTAATTGGATATGCCGACATTGTTTATTGTTTGTTTATTCTACTTTGCGTGGATGTTGTTCTGCACTTTATGGCATTGAAATGTTAATTTTATGTGAATGTTAATGAATCATTTTATCCTTTAAAAGATAAAAATCCCGTTAGCCCGTTTGTTATTTAAAACTATATTTTCGTTATGGTCCTTTTTTATATGATGTGTTTAACATGTTTGATGTTAGAATTTGATATGCCGACACTTGACATGTGGCCATGTGGTTTTCGTTATCGTTTCACGTTGCCGTGTGCGAAACAAAATAAAGGTTTTGTATCTATACCTGTTGATTACCTGCTCTGGTTTCTTTATTACTGTAAGCTATGGGCCTTCTATATCCTAAATGGGCACATTTATTATTATCGTTATAAGGTCACCGTAATGCAGACTTTTCAAATAATGAGTGAGAAAATGGATAGACGTCCTATTATAAAATAAAATCTTATGCCAGGTCAAGAAGACACATTGTTTGAGTGTTTCAGCTCTTTAGTCTGGTGTGGAAAAAATGGAAGCCAATGTCACAAATGAGAATATGGATCAATGAGCAAAAAACATGATTTGACTATAGGCAAGATTGACTAATCAGATTTGATTGTGTAAATTCTTAGTCGGGGACACCCCTAGTGTTAATACTGTTAATGGGACCACTATTTCTCATATATACTCTTATGTTTTCATTTTGTTTTGACTTTCAGGAAGAGCAGAGGATAAACAAAATAAGTGTTGAGTCAAGAGTTCGAAAAGACCGTGAGTAGCTTCTTGTTCTGTATATTGTATTGGAAGTTGTTTTGCTATACAATCCATTTGGCATTTCATTATGCAGCTATAATGTAATTAGAAACACTCGCCTGAATTATGCTCTTATCCCTCAGCCTACCTTGGTCTGAAGAAAGGCTATTTATTCATGTACAACCTGGTGCAGTTCTTGGGCTTCTCATGGATTTTTGTCAACATGACGGTTCGACTCTTCATACTGGGGCAAGGTTTGTGTCAAGCGCTTCTGATGCACATTCATGTGAAGTGAAGTAGGAATGCACCAATATGTCAGCCAAAAATGTGCCAATATTCCTACCAAACTACCAAGTCTTTTGTGCTATTTCTTTAAAAACATATTGTCGTCCCATGTTGCTGTATTTGTGTGAACTATCATAGCTATAATAGCATATTAATATTGGTATTAATCATGTATGTATTCACTCTGTTGTAACATAGCAGAGTTTAAGGAGAGAAAATGCATTACCATGGCTCACAGTCAACCTTTGCATATGAATGCACAGTACAAAGTTTTTGACTAATATAGCACTAAACAGAGAAAAGGTACAATGCTGCACCATTGTTGGCCGATGAGTGCAGGACAGGCTCTCTAAAAGCGAAGGGACGTACAGAACACTACATATCAAGCCTTGTGTTGCTGAGAGGCCATTCATTCATACACATTTGAATAACAGATGCTGATTTGTATTGCAAATGATTTTTAGAGATCGGGCACCACATGCAATACGCTGTCTAATTATATTTGCCTGGCTTTGTCCCAATCTCACCTGTTTTATTTCTCCATCTCTGTCCATCTGTCTATCATTGCATTCTCTGTTTCTCTTGTCTCAGATTCATTCTATGACACATTCCACACCACGGCTGATATGATGTATTTTTGCCAGATGATGGCGGTGATCGAGGTCATTAATCCTTTGTTGGGACTCGTAAAGACTGGATTCTTTCCCGCTATGTTGCAGGTATTACTGATACTTTGATACGTTGGTGTATGATTTTTAAAGTGTATACGTGATTAGTTTTCACGAAAAAGTCATCATCTGTTTAAACCTTTGTCCAGCCAGATATCCTCCCCTAAATTTAGCAACACATAAGGACACAAAAATTGCTTTAAAAAACTGAAGAATAAACTGGGCAATATCTCTGGTTACTTCTAATATCACTTCTAATGACTCATTCCTGCCTTTTAACAGGTGACGGGCAGAAACGTTATTCTCTTTGTCATCTTTGGTAGTCTGGAGCAGATGCAAAACAAGTCTGTGGTCTTCTTCGTGTTCTACCTCTGGAGCACCATCGAGATCTTCAGGTCCTCACTTCTCCTTACTGTCCCTCTCACTGGGTGTATTTTTCAATGTTGTAGTATCAGTTTACATTAGTTGCCATGGCTACGGTAAATGATAATGGCCCACCGATTTGTTTAAATGAACCTTGCTTGTCCAGCACATAAGGGTGTTTGTTTGGCAGAGCTACAATTGGACACGGGATGTCAATGTCAATCAACCATATAAAACAAAAAATAATTCACACAATTTTTAATTTCTGAATACATTTCCTGTATTCTGCACACACAAGCTATAGTCCTCCCTGTTAACGCCACTGTGTGTACTCACTTACTCTGCAGGTACCCCTTCTACATGCTGGCCTGTATTGACACCGAGTGGAAGCTGTTAACCTGGCTGAGATACACCATCTGGATTCCCCTCTACCCTATGGGAGTCATAGCAGAAGGCAGGTTATCTTCTGCGCCCAACATAGCTTTTGTAGGTCTTTACACACAAAGTCAGGTCCAGATCCATAAAAATCTAAAAATTTGAATCTGATTTTTACAGATCTGTACCTTTTCAGACCTAGTCTGATGCAAATTATAGAGAAGAAAGAAAATAAAGGACATGACTACATAAAGCAATGGCGAGAAGTAGCAGCAGCGATGCTGAATTTGTCATTTACTTGATTAATTATGGGATGAGCAGAGACAATGAGTACAACCCATCCTTAAAAACAATTGCCATGTTTTTACATGTGTAACAACATGGCACCCGTTGTGCGTATGTTTTTAAACAGTCACAGCAGCAGGGTCACATGGTAATCTATAGGCCTATCCTATTGGTGGGCAATTTTTTTTTGCTGATCCGTCACATTGAGAAATGGACCAGGCTCGTTTAAAAAAATGCCTGGTCATCGCAGTACGGTTGAGTGTGAAAGAGGCCATGTGTTCAAAATAATTATGTGCCCTTTTCACATCAGTAAAATTCAGACTTGGTCTGAAATGACCTTAAGCCTAGAACTCAGGAGGTTTTAATCACTCCCTATTCATTGAGGTGTTGTTAGTTCATTGTGAAAGACCCACTGTGTCACCTTTCCCCTCCCAATGAAGTGGGAGTGGTGGCCTTTTCCCCACTTGCCATAAAGGGGCCCAGAGGTGTCGAACTAACCAACGGTTATGTTGTAAATTTACAGTGGCCCATTTAAAAAAAATTTAAAAAAAGTTGTCATGTCTTTTCAAGTTGCCATGTTGTCATGTTGATCAATCAAATGAATGTTAAAGTTGCATTTTCTCTGTGGAAATTTATAAACGCAGCAATATAGCTCCTTTACATTTGGTTTGTGCGTATCTCCAGCGGTGGCAGTGATCCAGTCCATGCCGGTGTTTGATGAGACGCGTGTCTACAGCCTGCCCCTCCCCAAAGCCCTGGGCCGGTCTCTGAGCTTCTCCTACACCCTGCATGTCTACCTACTCATCATGTTCCTGGGTGAGTGTGCCTCTTGCTCTCCTTTGCTCACTCCACTCTCACCAACCCACCAACACCTTGCATCCCAAACCTGGGATCCACGTTGCATCCCAAACAGGACATCCACGTGATAAACAGTAAATAAAATACTCACCCGACTTTGTTTTTCTGTAATTCTCACCAGGTCTTTTCGTTAATTTCCGACACCTCTACAAGCAGAGGAAAAGACGCTTCCGCTCCAGGAAGAGGAAAGCCAACTAGGTAGACTCGGCATGTCCACGCTGGGCAAAGGTTTCGTCTTCTGCTCAACGACTGAATGGCCCTTCTCTGTCCTGTTTTTTTGTTGTTGATTTTTAAACATTTTTTATTATGGTAACACTTTAGATTAGGGACCACATATTCACCATTAACTAGTTGCTAAGATCTTAATTTATATACAACTTCCTTACTTACTATCAATAAACAGTAATTAGGAGGTTATTGAGGGAAAACTCTAATATTAAAGTTAATGGCTTAGTAGTTGTAGTTTTACGGTCATGCAGGATAATCCATGAAGTGCTTTATAATGACTAATAAAGAACCAATATGCGTGCTTATAAGCAACTATTGAATGGTAAATATGTGGTCCCTAATCTAAAGGGTTACCGTTATTATTGTGAAGATTATTAATATTATTATTGTGTGTGCCTCCCCTGACTGCCTTTTTCACTTCATACACCGACTGTAAAACACACATTGAATGTGTACATCCTCACCACGCAGTGGAGATGCTGTTACCTTACTGGTCCACTAGGGGGCGTGCAGGTCAACTGTACTCCATGTCCAATCCTGCCAATCCCCACTCATCAACTGTTTCATTTGAGTGACTAAATGCTGTTATCACACTATAGGACCACTTCAGTGTCCAGTTATTCAAATTACTTAAATAGTGGTGCTTTTGATTATTGTTGTGATTAATGATTAAATATGTATACAATTCCCTAGTTTACCGATGAAGTGAAACAACTGTTGAATAGATTATTTAAATGTCGACATCTATCATGACATTTGATAGCCTATAGGCCTGTTTTTTGGGGGGCATAATGTGTAACCATATTTAAATGAAGCTTTGACTGAAAGATGTTTATTTGCTAAGCCTGTTTGTATGGGTGTTGATGTATTTTGGAAGATTATATGGGGTCTTGCCGAATAGGCTAAATGCTACTTGAAGTTTCACCATGAGCCGCAAACAACAACTCGCACACAATAACGATCGTCAACACCTTCCGTTGTTTTTCATTTCCGTCCATATGTTCGTAATTTCCATTTTTACTATTTAAATAAAGCAGAATGACGTTATTTTCAGGCTCCGTGTCTCATTGGCATAACGCAGAAGGGTCGAAAGAGAAAGACATGGCATGCTAACGCTATGTGCATGCTAATGCCCACCACGACTAACTAACAATGTGATTTTTTAAAGGTTTTAATTGTTTTGTTTTTTAATGTATTTTGTCCGTGGCAAATTAATAAATCTTAAGCTATACACGACACTGCTGTCGGCCAAAAATAAACTACCGTACAATTAGCCAAAGTCAAATTGACCTTACTGTTGCAAATGCAATTACCACCAACGAGTTTGAACCGAGTCCAAACCATTAGCTGGACCAAACCAACTCCCGCCAGCACCACTGTCCCCACAACACAACCCAGTCCTCTCCTAGCTGTAGCTGTGTGAAGGCAGGGTGTGTTGAAAGGGAAGGTGAGAGGTGTCTCCATAAATCCTCTTACCAGACTGCAGGCATTAGGCTGAGCCTCATTGAAGACTTTACATGTCGTGTCGCCCAGAAACCGGAGTCAGCAGCATCTCCCAATCCCCGCCGCTGGAGCCGCACCGCGCTGCCAGGTAAGAGGAGGGCTTTTGGGGGGGAATTATACATTATTTATACATTGATGCACATTTTGTTGTTGTTGTTGTTGTTGTTTTTTTGGGGGGGCAGATGTCATTCGGCAAATGTATAGTTGGGGGGACAAAAACTGCTACAGATTGAGTGTTTGACCGTCGTTTCTCAATTGAATGGTTAACTTCCCCAAATTCCAGTTATCTGTAGGCGCGTATATATCATACATCATGGTCTTCAGGCATCTCCATCTCCATCATCATCATTTAATGTGTCGTTAAAAACCAAACAGCGTAGCCATCCTTCATCCGGACTTGTGTTGATGAAACCCCAGCCGTCTGTGATGCTGTAGCCATAGCAACAGGTGGGTACCCGCATGGGGGGGGGGGGGGGGGGGGGGGGGGGGGGGGGGGGGGGGGGGGGGGGGGGGGGGGGGGGGGGGGG
>JAOPJI010000030.1:2324080-2336323 GCA_027122695.1 Merluccius productus
GTGTGTGTGTGTGTGTGTGTGTGTGTGTGTGTGTGTGTGTGTGTGTGTGTGTGTGTGTGTGTGTGGGTGTGTGTTTGCGAGAGGAGACGTTTATCGTTTGTTTTGGTGTTTGGTGTACCTTCAATTATTCTTAAGTACCTAATTTCCTCCTCCAACCCCCACATTGCCCTTCCATCGCTTGAATGTCTGCACTTAGTCTATAACCTAACTCTAGTTCTCAGGACAGTCTATTTGCTTGAGGAAACTTATTAACCAACCACACAGGGCTTTTGGCGGTGGGAACATAGAGAACATGTGGAGAACATGTAGAGAACATGTGGAGAACATGTGGAGAACATGCAAACTCCACACAAGACGATCCCCAATCAGAACCTGCGACAGGACACCAGCTATTTTTTAACCAACATTTAATGATAACCACTGAGCCACAGAGCAAGAATGTGGGATGGAATCATAGAGAATTAGGAAGTCTGTAGTAAGTCTTGTGTAATCATGTGTGTGTCTGTTTGTGTGTGTGTGTGTGTACACACTGACCTGCTTGGTGCGTCTGAACATGGGCGCAGGGCTGGTGGGGCAGCTCTGCCGGGCCGCAAGACGAGAGGCCGGTGTCCAGAGACCCTCGACTGGGTCGAAGAGCTCCTGACTCAACACCGGGAAGCCATCGTACCTGGCGACGCGCAACAGCGACGACACACAAATCAACACATATACGATAAGATGAGATACGTTAGTTGTCACTGTGGGCATACAACAAAATTATGTTTGGTAACTCTCAGAGACGAGCAGGAATAAGATAAGAACAAGACAAATACACAAGATAAAAGGATGAGGACACTTGCTCTGTCCATATACAATACATAAATACAGGCACTTGGATGAGGCAGTTAAATAATAACAGCAAAAACAATGTATAAAAAGGTATCGCACAACAAATAAGGTAGTTCAAATGTATCGCTGTCTAGTTGGGGTAGACGGACGGAGGAGACTCCCTGGCTGATTCTCCCATACCAATCCTATAATCATGTAGACATACAAACCTTTGCCAAACGGATTTCAGGTTCCCATCACAATATTTCATAACAGCTTAACCACAGGCATAACCATCTACACTGGCAACCATGTAGATGGTTAGTTAACCACAGGCCAACTATGACCACATAACCACAAGAACAGAATCTGTCTTAGAGTATGTCTGCTATGCTGCACTACTGTTGGGTTGTGCTGGGGAAATATGCATTATTGCTAACATCTTGCGTCCCCAATGTCCAGAAGTGATTCAACACTTGGCTCAATGACTCTGTTGAAGAACAGAACGTTCTCCTTTCTTAGATGGAAGGGTTGTAACGCCCCCTCCCCTTACCATACCATGCCTTCATCCTCCAGGAGCTGCAGTGTTACCTGTAACAGAGTAGATGCTCCTCCCCTTCGGTCAGAGGAGGGAGCTCTGGTGGCGTGATGAACACTGTGTGCTCGCTGCGCTGTGATTCGTCGTACTCTATCAACCTGGTCTCCTCCGGCCTATCGCTGTCCATCTAGTGGGCGGGAGTGAGGACACATGAGGACCATTAGTGATTTAGGAGGAATATTTGCATTTTATAACAAAACCATGAACTATGTGAATTTCAAATGGCAGATCGACATGGCCTACTAATGACTAAATTAATTGATGATTAAATTAATTAAATTAAAAACTAAATTAATGTGAACATGAGAAAATAACACATACACAAATTATGTCCTCTGTGTGGACATAAATTTTGTGCATATAATCAACCTCATTTCATTAGGTCATCTCCATATTACTGTTATTCATTTTACACCAGGACAATATATTGTACAGGTCAACAGGTTATAATTTACATACTAGAGAATTTACATAATCTGAAAATGATTTACAACTAACTAACTACATCATCGTTTTAGCACCCCAATATAAATACATGCTGCTGACTGGGTTTTGAGTTGGAGCAGACAAACATTAAAATTGCTATGATCACATCATTAAACTTTCTCATCATCTCAGTGATAAGTAATTATATTTTCAGGTGACAAGCGTGTCTACGTTACAGAATCTCCTGGCGTACAGACAGAGGAGGGATTTGATGAAAGACTTAATCACTCTGCGTGATGGAGGGCGACAGCAGGTAACCTAGATTCGCCCCTGCTGAAAACGGCCTGCTTCCTTTTTTTCCCACCTATTAGGTCCCTGTCTACCGCTCTGCACGCTACACATTTGCTCTGTCTCGCCCTCTGCTCCGTTCTAGTCTAGTGTAAACCTCTTCAAGGTCACACCTTCTGGTGCCTTCCCCTTCCATAGTCGTTGTTTTATGGGGTAGCATCTGGGGGCGAGAGGCGATGCCTAGAGAAACTCCATTGGTAAAAATAATTTGTTTGCCTTCATCTCATATCCATGATCGCTAATTCTTTGATTGCGCCTGCTGTTTTTATTTGGTTCTTTATTTGATCTTGCATGCATACTTAAACAGTGCCAAGAGGTTATTCTCTATTGTCAACGGAGGAAAACGTTGATGAGAGAAAGAGGCGAGCTGAGGCTTCTGCCAAGTCCCAGATGCCAAACACAAAACAACGGGACAGAACCGCTCTGTTAGGGAAGCCGTTTGTCCTTTTCTGTGAAAGAACACTCAGTTCAGCTGCGTCTGACACGGAGCTGTCGGCAGGGGTATGTGTATGTGTGTGTGTGTATGTGTATGTGTATGTGTATGTGTATGTGTATGTGTGTGTGTGTGTGTGTGTGTGTTGTGTGTGTACACACTTACTGGAACAGAGACTTACTGAAACAATCTTAGTAGATTGTAGACTACCTTTGTCTGTATGTTTGTGTGTGTGTGTTTGTGCGCTTATGTGTGACGGGGAACGACATGAGAGTTAAAGTGTGTGCCGTCCAGCTGAGGTAGTGTAAGCATGTGCGCACTGCAGAGACAGTCATGAGGATTAATAGCCCATCACACGGGCACACAGGGAGCGCGAGGAGACCTGGCGGGCCACGCTTAGAAAACTGCTTAGATTTCACACCAGAATGTTGTGTGCGGGCAGAAAAAGGCAGCGCATGTTAAACACTTCCCACCTGGAAATTGGGGCACGGGAACGGTTTTCTTGTCCAATTTCTTTAATAATAGTTCCGACATATGTCTTAAGATGGAAAAGTGAAAAACAGAGGCTATGGCAGAGGCTTTAACATGACGACAATGGGTGAAATACTTGTTGAAGAAAGTGTGAAAGTGTTGCTTAGTGGCTTCGGCATAATCACACATAAACACATTCAGATTGTTCATGAACCAACAATATTTTCTTTCCCATTGACGTAAACATAGCCATGGCAGATTTATAGGATTCAGATACAGACGAGCATAGCAATTTGGAAATGTTAAGCAGCACGGATGTGACCAGACACTGTGTCTGGACTGGCGTAAGAAAAGCTATGAATGATGAGTCTTCATACTCGGGCCTAGCAAAGTGCACACACACACACACACACACACACACACACACACACACACACACACACACACAAACACGGACACAACAGACACATACACGCACAGGCACACGCACAGGGACAGGGTGAAGGTCATCTCAGTCCATTTCACAGAGTCTGTAACTAATCATCATCCAGCAGCCATGACTCGGAAACCTAAGTCACCTGAGGCCCGCCGCCTTTCTTGAGTGACAAAAACGCACATGAGGATGCATGGCACAAATACGTTGTGACAGGGTAACTGACACCTTCATCCCTCCTGCCTAAACAAACCCAACTAGGGGAGACGCCGGCGTGGCATGTAAGTCTGGCGCAGAGGGAACCAGAGGGGCGAGGTCTTAAAAAGGGTTATCTACGGAAAAAGTCAAACTCCCATCAGCACTTCACAAAATTGCCAAAGCAGATGAAGAAACCCTGGCTCGCTGGTATCATGGAAAATGTATGTATGTGTATGTGTTTTTGTCTGTGTGTGTGTGTGTGTGTGTGCAGCACAGGCCTGAGTGTCTGTCTAAAGTGCTGCCGTGGGGGGAATAAGAGCTGACATATATGTAATATTAATAACATTACATAAAACATTCTGATGTGAGGAGGAGGATACCTGGGACAAAGAGGCAGTGTAATGAGAATTTGCCTCGCACGGATAGCAACTGTTTGGTAGGAGAACAGAGCAGGACCGCAATAATCGTCTAAATCGTCTTTCACACAAACGCAGTTAATTTGCTTGCTGTGGCTGTATTCCAAACAAACAAATAAATCCTTGTCCCAGAAAACAACAATGTGTCACCAGCGATTTTGGGGTGTGTGTGTGTCTGTGTGCGTGTGTGCGTACTTGTGTGCGTGTGTGTGTCTGTGTGCGCGTATGTGTGTGAGGGACTTACCTTCCCACTTTTGTCTGCACTGCGCTCAGAGCTGTAGAGCTGTTCGCAAGCCGGGCAGAAATGGGAAAAGGAAAGCAGAAGGGAAGAGTTGGAGAGAAATGCGATTAAGTTCCACACTAATTAAGACCCGGTGCAACGTAGAGCTGACCAAAGTAATTGATCAATCAAGAAACCAATGGTCTTGTCCGGTGTGCCAGCGTAATATTGCTTAAATGTTGTCTATTGCTGGTACACTTGATCAACCTCGCTCTAGGGAGCGGGCTGTTGAGAACACTGCTGGCGCTACCAGAGATGTTAGCAGTGCAGAGACTGCTGAGAGAAAGCTACAAGCCCTGGTTTGCTAAATAACACATTGTAATGATCAGCCAGCAGTGGCTGCAAAGTAATAGGTTATAAAATGAAAATGAGAATGTTAAGAACATTTAGGACAAAGCCATTTGGTTGAAAGGGAAAACAAAGCTTGAAAGACGCTGGGAATGGTTCTGGAAGAAACGCTCACTTTGTCCACACAGTCGTCGAAGAAGGCCAGGCTGGCGTCCTTGTCGCTGACGAAGGAGCACTCCTCGATGAAGCGGATAAACATCTGGGTCTTGGTCATCAGAGAGTAGAACTTCTGGTGGGAGCGGTCTCGGCTCCGCAGGAACCCTGCAGGACCCCGCACGTTTGGGTTTAACATCATCACATATGGGGGCAGGATGGTCTCTAGACTAGAAGTAAGGGTGTTTGACTCCCAGCCAAAGGGTTCTGGGTTCAAACCCAATGTCCGCAAAAATGACTTGTAGGCGCCCTGGAGCAAGACACTTAACACAATTCTGGATCATTTATCATGACGTTTCTTAAAAAAAGGTTGCTATGGATAAAAGCTTCTGCAAAATAAAAGTAAATAGAAGTAAATATTGAGGGAACCATGAGGGAAAAACTGAGGGATAAGTGTTTGTTTTGAATACATCAGTAAATCCTCACAGCTGAATCAAAAAAAAAAAGCTAAGTAATTGACATGTATAAAGTTCAATATGAAACACCACCCCGCTCACAGTTAACTCTGTGTAGAAATGCAACATTCGTCATTGTCTGGTCAACTCGAGCAGACAAGTCATTAACATAAGTGGCCAATCTTTGGGGGTTTGTAAACAAGATGGTGGATGGTGTCTTTAATTGGTGCTGAATGTCTGCGTGGAGCCAGCGGATGCTAGGCGCAGTGGGACGGGGAGCAGGATTAATGTCCGTTGGCTCAGGGGAAGAGGACCCAGAACCTCTGGTAGGCTGTGGTCTCCACTTCCTTTCTCACATGTTTTCACTCACAAAAATGTGAAAATGTGTTTAAATGTCACGTTCGGATACAGCCGTAAGCATTGAAAACCTGCATATACTCATATCACAGTTCATATATCAGCAATCCATTAAACTATGCATTTTTCACGGTCACCGAGACACAGCGCTAGAGGATAACCTAGTTTTGTTTATTTGTTCCCTTGCTAGTGGAGTTTGTTGCTGGTGTTTTTCACACCAGCTGCGTCGCGCCATGTTTTGTTTCCGTGAGAGCTCAGCTGGTCAAATCAGAGAAAGCCTGATAACCAGATGCGAGGTGCTCTGCAAATACGGAAGATATATGTGTTTGTCTCCATTCGTATGGATTGGGATGGGAAAATGCTTTATGTGAAACAGTAAGTATCTTTTAGAACAATGGAATCTCAAATTCCATCTGAAATGGAAGTCTGTCATTTTAATTCTTAGCATGACCTATCTAAAATGTAAAGTTAATCCTTAACACGCATGCCTTCCAACATACGTATTCATGAAGCCAACCTAATTTAGGTTCCCATGCAAAACACTGCACTGTCATCCACTCCTCTCCGTGCTCCATCACATCAGTCCCACTTAACACGACCCTCCAATCACGCAACCATGAAGACAAGGACTCAACTGGTTTCACATGTGAGAGGATTTCCACTCCAAAGGCTGGAGTCCGGAGGCAGGAATTCACGGTCCCGAGAGCATTGAGCAACTGCAGTCCCTGCAAACTAAACCTCCCCAGTCTGCAAACCGCCTTGAACCACTGCCCCCACCTTCCTCTACAATCCCTCTGTGTACACCCTTAACAGCTTGCCAGTGTGTGTGTGTGTGTTGATGCAAATACATATTAAGTCTCATGTATTAAACAACGCCATCTGGTTTTAAGGCGGGCCAGCTGTACTGAGGGATGAAGCTACACAGCGCTGGTTTTTTCACAATACATAAGAGCCCCCGAGTCGCTAATCGTTTACCGTTGCCCTGTGGCTGTGGAGTTCAAAATAGCTTCTTGGCTATGAAGACAGAGAACGAGGGTGATGAAAGCTTGAATTAAAATATAGGTCATGTTTGCCACCACCCCCCCACCATACCCTGCAAGTCAAAGAGAGAGCTGGCATCTGTAGCTTTCTCGGAAGGCGCCTGGGTGATGGGCCGCAGGAAGGAGCGGTAGCCCTTCAAGATGGCCGCCATGAAGCGCAGGAAGGCCTCTTGGATCTCCAGCTCCATCGTGTGCAGAGTCTTCCCACAGCTCAGCTCAGAGGAGTCCCACATGCTGGGCTCCAGCAGCCCGTCGGGCCGGTGTTGACCTGGGGCAAGAAAGGAAACACACGCACGCACGCATGCGCACGCACACACACACGCGCACACACAGGCACACACAAACACACACACACACACACACACACAGTTTAACAGCTGTTACCACTCAGAGCTCGCTTTGCGGTCATCAAGTTTTTCTACACTATATCATTTACATATCAAACAGCAAAAATATTCCCAAGGATTTTTGGACCAAATGGTGTGGTAAATGGTGATGGTGTAAACTAAACCATCACCAACTTAAAAAGCAGGCAATAAATCAAATATAGCTCCAGGCCATGTTTGGTAAATGTCCTTAACACTAAAGTTTCTGCAATAGGCTTTTGTCGGATGTGTTCATATTCAGTATTCCTTGACAAGGACTTTTCAACTCCACTGGATCAGAAAATTCAAGCATTCAATTTGAGGAGATGTCACGGTCTCCTCGGCAGAGCCCCATTAATAACAGGGGAAGTGACATCAACGCTGGCAGGGTAACAAGGCTGAACAGGTGGATGAGGATATCATACAGGATTATTATGGTCCAATGCACTCCTTACAATCCCATTACCGCATGCTGAAGTACAGGACATGGCCACCCAAGGGGAGGCCTTGTTTTCCAAAGAAAAGCCCTGAATGTCACATTAAATCTCAACAACAGACTATTTAATCATAATGCAAAACACTGAACCTTACTGTCTACAAACCACACGCCTGTGAAAAGATGTCTTACTGAGCCACGTTAAAGGCTACAGGTCTTCCAAAACAGTGGGTAACATCTGTACTCACCATCGGCCAGCTGCTGATGGAGGCTGCTCAGCACATTCATCAGGTTCTTACAGGCTTTCTTTGGCAGGATCTTCCACGTTAGGGCTCGCTTGTCTTCGTTACTGGAAAACAACAGGGACACCAGTGAGTTCCAGAGGAAGGTGGGGGTGGGGGGGTTGGGGGGGGCTGTGGGGGCCAACACCAACACAGCCCACAGGGATCAAAAATCGAGTCAGGACAAACTCTTGGACCACCCTCAAAGCCCACCTCGAGGGATCAAACATTGAGGCCGACGTAGTGACGTAAACCCATCGCTGGGTCGAGCCGACATGCCAGAGACAACGTCCATGTCGTGCTTCGCATTAGAAGGAGTCTGACACATTACAAAAAAACAACCGCTAAATTCCAGACTTTGAGAAATGGGCCCACATCTCTTAAAGTTTGAACTCAGCATCTAGCAGTTCTGTGGTCAGGGAAAAACAAGAGAGGAGGCAGATGCTAAGGTGCTAACTGCAGGTCAATCCCATGCTTTAACAGTGACTGACCCCAGCCGACTGTGACCAGCCCAGGACAGTACAGGGGCATTATGCACTAATAGCGGCCCTTAAGCATCTCCATATGAATGGGAGTATAGGACATTAGGGCTAATTTACATGCTAGGTAATTATCCGCCATAACCATGAGTGTATGGCTTCTGGCATTGTATGTGTGTGTACGTGTATGTGTGTGTGTGTGTGTGTGTGTGTGTGTGTGTGTGTGTGTGTGTGTGTATGTATGTGCATGTGCGTGCGCGTATATATGGGTGTGCGTAAGTGTGTGTATGTATGTGCATGTGTGTATGATTATGTGTGCGCGCGTGCACGTGCGCATGTGTGTGTGTGTGTGTGGTGGTCTCACTGGAATATTGTGTTGGTGTCCAGGTCGACGCAGCTGACGTCGGGCGGCGGGTCGTAGAGGTCGAAGTAGCGGGAGTCCACCCCCACGATGAACGGGCAGGGGGCGCTCAGCACATCCGCCAGCGCCAGCGGACACAGCGGTATGTACGGACACGGCCAGTGGAATGGGAAGATCATCTGAGGGCGAGGTAATAGAGTCGAGTGGAAAAGGGGGAAAGTAAAGCGAGGGGATGGGGGGACAGGGAGGGGGGAAAAAACGAATGGTTGAGCTTGCACAGGAAGCAAAAGAAAATCTGCAGGATTTTACTGTCCTGAAAAATCAATGGCGTGGAAAGCTGTACTTCCTGGTGAAAATGAAAAAAGCGACGCTAATGCTTGCGATGCTAATGCGTGATGTGTGGTGTCTTCGTACGGATAGACTAACATGGATAACGGTGTCAGCTATCAGCACCAGACCAAACACAGAGATGGCATTATATCAGAGAATGTGTTGACTACACACTAAGCGCTGCATCAAACATCCTCTGTTTTACTGTATATGTTTATCTAAACAGACAAGACAGAGTGGTTTTGCCCTGTATCTTGGCTTTGACTAAGTGCTACGCAAGGTGTGGCACGTTGACCAATGTAAACTCACAGACACCAGTGCCTCTGTGACGCTGGTCACCACGGCAGGGCGTAAGGAATGGACCAGGATCTTATGTTCTGTCACGGCAAACACCAGCAGGGTGATGGCGTTCTCCGGGCCCAGGTTCTGGAGCAGCGTGGAGAACCGACCCCCACTGTAAACATGAACAAATGAATGGACACAGACACAGAAAGCAACCATTTAAGAATATGCATGGGGTTTAATAAAGTTTATAGTGAGTACAAACTAGAAAATGCGGTGAGTGCTGTAGTGTAAATGAGGTTGAACATATGTTTAATAAATTGACATAGTTTAAGACGTATATAGAAATGTTGAATAGCTGTAACAGTATAAACATACAAACCATAATAATGATGTATCGATATCAATGTCTCAATTATTTGCGAGTTTAAAAATGGTGTAAAAAGATGAGATTGTAAAGGGGAGAGTCTCAATTGGAGCCTATTGTTAAATAAACAGGGGTATAATTACAGTCGATTCATTATTTAAACGCCAGTGAAACAAGAACCACCGTAACAGTTTAAGCTTTACCTTGGGTTTCTAGGTGAAATGGTGACATTTTTAGGCTCCACAGTGTCCAAAACATTAAGCTTTTGTTAAAGGTAGATTGGGCTAGAGAGGGGGTGACGTCAGCAGGCTTCAATGAAAGTCAATGAGATGCAGCAAAAATATACGAAGCGGGTATAAAGCTAAACTCGAATCTCAACAAGTATAAAATATATCGAAAATCTGTATAAAAGTATGAAGTTTAAGTATAACGATCAAAATGTGACGATTTGTTAAATGTTTGGACAAAGTTTAAAGACTTTACTATTGTGAAGTCTGAAGTAGTCTCACAGAAACGGCATTACTTCCATTATAATGTTTAAAAGTTTAATATTATAAAAACATCATAAAAATTCATATTTTAATTAGAAAAGTAATAGCCATCGATTCCAATACATAAGCTGAGCGCTCACCTAATAAATGGACATGAGAGTTAAGCGGCTAGGGTGTTTGAAAGGCTCTGAATTCGAACCCCAGTCTACTTGTAGGCTAGCCTGGGAACCACACAAATCCACGAGCTCATGTTCAATTTGCTCTGGCAGATACGTCTGGCCCTGCTCCCGTTCAGACAGATTTCCAGCTGATGTGGCCCGGTTAGGGGCCAATCACAACCCTTTATCTAATATGGGGCAGGTTTGATACGATGTCTGTACAGAGGAGCAACGTTGAGGCATTTTCGTAAACAACCAAAGATGCTGCCGCTGATGTGTTGAATCCACTATCACAACAGTATTAAACAAACTGGATGGTATATTTTCTCTAAAACAAGAAAAGCTGCACTTAAAGCTTTTGTTAATGAGAAAGATGTGTTTGCCGTACTTCTCAAACTATTTGCTCTGTTTGGTTGTAGGTCTATCCAATTGCGTCCAGAGGCATTTTGGTCTGTGCCTGTTGATAACGCCCCTTTGAAATCGAAAATGAACTGAGAGGTTCCAGACTAATATACATTTGCGAATTGGTCTGGCGATGTCAGGCTACCTGAAGGCATCCCTGAGCGGTTGAGTTAATGAATTGGCTCAATAACAACATGCATGTGAACAGAAATGAACTGCGAGTCCCTTTGGATAAAAGTGTCTGATAATGACAGTAAATAGTAACTACAAGAAATGAAGCAGAACACAACAGGAACCAGCATCTACCTCAGTGGTAGCGGCGAGGACACCGGCTGGCTCAACATCAGGCTGTCGTGAGGCGAGAGCTGTGGGTAAAGGGGGGGGAAATAAAGGCAGTCTGTTACAATATACGTCCACTCAGTTTAATAAGAAGCTGCATCAAGAATAACAAAATCAAGTTACGAGGTAAAGGGTATAACAGACTGGAAAACACATTTTTTCAGGGGTTTTTTTCCTCTGGGTTTGTTTTGTCGTCTGCAGAAATGTAGACAGATGTCTGAACTACGTATTAGACAACAGGCGACCGTTTTAAAGGCTGGGTTTGGGGTTTACAGGCCGCATAAGTGAACATCCATTTACCTGTACGAGGATGCGTGGCCTCTGAGAGGATGGGAAGGGGACTTTGTGCATGAAGTGAGAGATGTGTCTGTAGAGAAAGAGGAATTAGAGCTCTGAAATAACTGGGTGGGCAACGACACCATCGATCACACGCACTTTGTTACCCCCCCAGACGGCCTCAGAGTTATGAGTGGCAGTAAAACACCACGGAATGGATCCTGCTCAACACCGGGCCCCCAGATCACAGCACACTATGTCTGGAGGCCACTCACACTCGTCACTCCCCCCCGCACCCTTTTAAATTGCTAGCACACAGAGGCTAACCTAACAAACACGTTTGCTTTGCTTTATGGGAGAAAATGTATCCTGTTATTCCACTGAATGGCGGAATTACTAGTTTCTGACTCTATTTTAATCATGCCAGAGCAAATATCATACATAAATAATGATGGCTAAAATTATAAGATATATATATATATATAAAACAGAGAGGCTCACTTCTCAATGGGCAGGGCATGCGGACCGGAAATTGAGTAGCGGTAGAGGAATGTGAGGAACTTGCGGAAGGCGTCGAAGAAGGGCCAGTGAGAGAGCAGGCAGATGCACTTGTTGGTGTGGACCGTGACGGCACCGGCGGCGGTGGTGGGGGTGGTGACGGCCGGGGTGGCCGAGTCGGCGGCGTCCAGGGCCCCGGGGTCCGCTGAGGGCATGGGGGGCGGGCGGAGGCCCAGCTGGGCGTGCTGCTGGTGGGTCAGACACTCCTCGGGGTAGGGCTCATAGAACTGGATGGCGGCGCCGTACACCTGGAGACGGGGAGCATCGAGGATGTTACGGAACCAGGCGTGGAAGATCGGTTGGCTGTGTGCACCGTTCAGTGTCTTCCCGACTGCAGTTGGCCAATGGCCATCTTCACAATAGTAAATAAAATATGCCCAGAATAAACACAACTGTACATAATTAACTTTTAAAC
>JAOPJI010000030.1:2338386-2353194 GCA_027122695.1 Merluccius productus
AGAGAGAGAGAGAGAGAGAGAGAGAGAGAGAGAGAGAGAGAGAGAGAGAGAGAGAGAGAGAGCGAGCGAGAGAGAGAGAGAGAGACTGAGAATCTGTGCGTTCATCCATCCCGACCTTCTCTCCGGAGGCGCCGGTCAGCACAAACGTGGAGAAGACGGGCATGGAGTACTTGGTGTGTGTGGGCCAGCACTCCATGGTGGCCCCCATGGGCAGACAGAAAAGAGGCACCGACTCCGGCAGGGGGAAGGACTCGTAGTCTTCCTCTGGATATCGGCTGAACAAACCTGAACAGGATGGAAAAAAAAACAGGCAGTAACTCACTTTTCAGAGGTTCGAGTTTCAAAGTGCAATCCCTCCCCCTGTGCTCACCAAACAAATGCAGATGTCGCCGCATGGTATGTCCCTGTGAGTTCGGTTTTGTAAAGATGCGTTCATTCATCATAATTACAGCAATGACCCTTAACTGCAGTTTAGTCAATAAATACAATCACTGCTGGATAAGTTTAGCTCTGGGTAATCGACAAAAAAAAGGAACACTTTACACCCGTGCACAGTTTGGCTAAAATTGAGTTTTGCATAGTTTGAAGTCTGGTTTAAAAACTAAGGGTGCTTTCGAGGTGTTTTGAGGTGTTTGGTCTGTTTTAATCAAACCGTGGAGCATTTTGACCGTACGGTTCGTTTGGAGGTATGTCAACGCTCATTTGAACTCTGGTGCGGATTAAACAGCCGAACTCTGGTCCGCTTGAAAACGGGCGTCTCGGTCCGCATCCAAGTGAACTCTGGTTCGTTTCGCTTCAGGTGTGAACGTGATCCGACCCGACTATGGGAAGCGAACCATAAAACATTGCATTGTGGGTTGAATGTACACTTACGCCGCAAGCTGGAAATAATGAACATATTCAGCCAGGTATACAGGAACCTTTCCTAGATTAAAATGAGTCGCCGTCAGATGTGGTGCAATCAGGAGGTGAAAGCACTCATCGAAATATGGTTGGACGACGATATAAAGCAATTGCTTGTGGTCACTCACAAAAACACTGATGTTTTGACATTATTCAGTGACCAACACCAAAGCAAAATGAAAAAACCCAAGGCTGCACAAAGATGTTGTTGCTCCATTATTATTGTCTGCAACAAGGACACGTTGTGAGGTTCCCTCTGATTTTCTGTCCAATAGACGAGCAGCCCGTTCAACGTGACATATGTTTACATTGGTTGGTTTGCTTGACAAAGTCCTGTGTGAATGCTAACCGAACCAAATGAAAAATGTAACTTCACCACCGAACTGGAACGAACCTTCCGAAATCAGGTGTGAAAAGGACTTGAAAGAGTGAAATATAAGTCAGTGATGCAAACACCTGCTCTTTGAAATGTTAACTCAGTGAAAACTTTCATATATATCACTATTCTATTACTATTCTTATTATTAGACACAGGGTTAACATGCAACACAAAAGCTGCAACACAGAAATAAACTGGAAGTGTACATAGCAGAGTAGACTACATCATTATATCCATTATTCTAAATATGGTGCTCATTTCTGGGTCAAAATACCTATCAGCCTATAGGACGTATGAGGACAAAGACACACGTGTGTGTGTGTGTGTGTGTGTTTGTGTGTGTTCCTCTTAGCTCTTGGCTGACTCATTCATCACAGAGAAACAGATAGGATCATACCATTATACATTCCTGCGTCATTATAAAACATGTAAACAAAACATCAGTCAGGGACATTTAGTTTGTTTTAGAAATGCATGAAATTAAAAATACATCTCGAGGATGACCCAAGAGGAGTCCACCCTGATCCTGTTCCTCACTGCAATAATCATACTATCTAAGCTGGTCCAAGATTTGCTTGTGTTGATGCAATGAAATACGTATTTTCACACAATTAGCTACATTCGCCAATTACATGTTCGTATCATTTGTATTAAATACATGTTTGTCTCATGGGTATCAAATACATGTTAGCATCATGAGTATGTAAGTATCGTATGAGTATCAAATACTTGGCCAGCATTCATCTCGTTGGGAAGAGAGCTTAGTGGTGCACATATGCTTATCTCAAAGCTCTGAGTTTGACACCTTTAGCATGCTTCAGCAAGCCTGCACTCCCAGCTTAGGGCTAGCAGAGGGTCCCCTTGCATTGCTAGTGCATTGCAGAAACCTGGGAAAGCACCGTTTTCTAAACAGTACAGGAACAACACAAATGCTGCCTGCTGTGGGCAAACTGAAGAACACTTTTGTTTTGGCTGAAGCAATGTAATTGTGCTATCAAACATCAATTAGCTAAACAATATGCTGACACTATCTTTTAATTATAGACATCATTAATTGGTGTTTGCATTCCTGTAAATACAGATAATGCCACCCTGCTTACTTCCTATTGTAAACCAGGGAATTAGGAGAAGAGCATTACAAGAGAACATTACAATGCAATTTCAACGTGCATTTACACAAATACATCAAAGAGAACATCAGTTACCAACGCCACAGTGTAGAAGAAGGTCTGTGGTGACCCATTAAAGACAGTTAATCAGTATTTATACTTCTTGTTCTCGTCACCCCAGCAAATCTTTGAATTGGTCTCCCATAATCCCATAATCCTCACATCAATTTCGTCTGAACAGCAAGATGAATCACATCCTGGATAGCTATCTGTCCCACCCCACCTTGTTTGGGATTGGTCATACAACTTTTCAGCCTGATGTTGAACTGATTCCTTATCAAGGTGAATGCAGTTTGGTTGCTTACCTGCTTTGTAGGCTATCATGTTGGTCTTGGCAACAGATTTCTTATAACACAGATATACAGAGGATCCCCACTGAAAAATGAGAAAGGCAAACCGGGAATTAAAATGAGGATTCAATACAAATGTATATTCAGACATTATATGCATTATACGCACACAATTCAAAGCCAAAATAATGGAAATTGGATATTTTGCCTTGTGTAGCCAACAAAACTTTGTTGCTTTCAAATATTCAAAAATTGTTTTCAAAAAAAGGAAATTGTTCTGTCCATTCTTGAGGTAGGACTATACCTTTAGACAAGAAGTACACAATACTTAACTCGTATTGACATGTTTTTAACCGAGTGAAGGTCAAGCCCAGTTGCAGTGGCACATGGAATCATCTCATCTGTTAAGTTAATTTCCCACGTTTGGAGAAAAGCCTGATCTCAATAATAATTATTCCCAAAATGGTTCACATTTATAGTGAGTCAACACCTATAATAATAATAATAATAGTAATAATAATAATAATAATAATAATAATAATAATAATAATAATAATAATAATAATAATAATAATAAATTAATACATTATCCTTATACAGCGTTTTTCAAGAACTCAAAGTCGCTTTACACCGTACACAATACACTAAGGGGCGGTGCCAGGGAAGACCAACAGCAGACAAACATAACACAGTTATACACTTTATAAAAACAATAGTTATATACGTGACATCCAAGCTTTACTGCTCTCAGTAGATTCCCAGAAGTCTCTGCCTTTCGCCCGCTGGGTTCACTTCACTGGTTTTCTCACTCCCTGCTCTCCCCAAGTTTAAGACCGACGTGCAGTCACAAAACATCTGTGCACGTGGTCGCGCGGAAACATAAACATGCACACGCATGGCGTGTTCCAGAAAATGACAAAAACAGACCAAAGCAGACAAAACACTGACTTGACTCCTCTCTCAGTGTGTGTGTGTGTGTGTGCGTGTGTATGCGTGCGTGTATGTGTGAGTATGTATGTCTATCATGTGGAGAATAAGGTACATATAATAAGGGACAGAGGAGCCCATGATGACATTGTAATACTACAATACTATACTCTGGAGCGGGGGGGGGGGGGGGAAGGAAGAGCAGACTGGTGTGGAGTGGAGGGACAGCTGACTGTTGCTTTTCTTCATAACAACTGAAGAAACATTTCAGTTAAAGAATCCCAAAAGCTGCAACACCAACAAACAGCAGAGAGTTTAATAACAACCTGGGGCGACAAATGACTATTTGGGCCAAAAAGTATCTATTTAATTGGATCCGGTGGCTGCACAATGGCCCACAAGGCACAGGAGGTATAATGTGTCTCGAAAACCACAATAACTGTTACAAGAACGAAGAAAAAGCAAAAGGGGGTCACCATGCTGCTGTTGAGGTTCTTGTCCACTTTGCAGAACGTGTGCGGCGGCGTCTCGCCCTTGGCCGGGACGATGATGCAGATGTCGGTGACGGCCAGCGCGGCGTGCGGCTGCCCCTCGACGGCGCGGCGGTACGTGACATAGATTCGCTGGGACGAGGTGCTGCTGATGTTGGCGGGGCGGCCGTAGGGCGTGGTCTGGATGAGGTGGCAGCCTGGCTTCAGCCGCTCCTTCCACTCGTACAGCACCCTGGACGGATACACACACCTCAGTACGGGCAACTCAATGTGAGATTATGGGCCGTTCAGTAACGGTCCCAGCGGGTGTTACTCCCAGCCGTATATGGGGTTTTTTATTTTTTATGGGGGAGACGGCATAATGTGTTATGCGTAACCTGCTCCTACCCACGCGGGTAATATTCTCAGGCAGTGATAACACACACGCAGACGGTGCACAGGTGGGATTGTAAGTGATCCAGCTTAACATTTCCAACACAAGATGGTGAATGCCAGTGTGAGAAGAAAATATAAAAATACGCATCTACTTAAATATGCATCAGTGTCTTTGCTGCCTTTGAATAGATGATAAAATTGAGTATATAATTAGTATAACAAGATTTTTCTACAGTATCGTACTCTGCTTAATGCTTAGTTTATGATTATTGCTTGTGTCATGACATCCCATACATTACATATCCATATTTAAAAAAATATTCTGGCCCTGCTCTTTCGTTTGCAGGGACATGGTGCTATACAACCTATCCCCATGGTAACATGGGAATAGTGTTGTCATTACAAGCTGTTGTCATTACAAGCTGACCTACATAAATGGATAATAGTTTGAATGGGACCCCTTTCTCTCACACACACACACACACACACACACACACACACATTGTATTATATATTAACTCAATCATTAGTGTAGCGGAAATGGGCAGACATATAGTTTCACTGAATTATTTAAAGCCAAATAGCTGAGCAGACCAGTCATTGGCCAAATAATTTCATTAGCCTTAGCGGAACCACGGCAGATGGTGACTATAGAAAAACAAAGACGAAATACCAACCAAAGGCTATTAGATGACAACAACACACAGAAATGCACACTTTGAATGTGCAATGCACACTGGTCTACACACCAAGTCTTTCGCTGTATCCGGGGTACAAGCCCACTTTGGTTTATCAGCAGATAATGGTGGCTGAGTCTGTCTCACTACAGCCTACAGTGTGAAGCACCAGATAAGCATTGCGGTCTGCAGCGTCAGAGACTAGTTCACAGCACTTAGCCTTGTCTCCACCTGCTTCTCTCAGCCAAAAGGGTTAGCGGGTTGACAAATAACTCAGAATGTATTGGCTCCAAAGAAAAAAGGGTAATAATACGTTACCATTGCAGAAAAATGCTCTGGGGTCTATCAGCTACTGACAATGCTAACACTGATATGGCATGAATTGGGTTTCAACTTCCCTGTATGAAAAGCCTTGCAGAGTTACATTTCTACTGATGTGAGGATGAAGTGTGAGTGTTGTCTCAATCGACTGGGCTGTTGGTCCAGGGAGCCACACCCACGTCTGACTAACCATCCTGGACTATATAGTTGTGGATTATTAAATGCAGGAAAATCAGCCACATGAATTGTATTCTATTTGACAGTTGACAGTGTTGGCATTTTTTACTAGTCTGTATCAATTTGTATTGAATGCAAAAAGTATGGGGGGGGGGCAATGTCCCAACAGCTATTTTCTATTAACTTTTTCCATGAACAACACTTCAGCCAAAGCCCCTTTGGTTAAACTACGGTGTCTTCCATGCAATAAAAATACCCATCACTCACCCCAGGTCGGTGAGCGGTGGCTTGTCGCGGCCTCGCCGGTAGCACAGGAAGATCTGGGGCGCCATGAGACCGCCGCTGTTCAGATCGGCCGAGAGGCCCGTGGGCGTCGTTTCCACACAGGTGAAGCCCGCTGGCACCTCCTCACCTAGGGAGCGTACCACCACCGCCACGTCAGTGACGGGCGCCCGGGGCTTGGCCGTCTTGTGGCAGGCGTCGTCGAAGTGGATCTCTTGCTCCAGCGGCGTGGACGAGTCGGTCAGGCCAGCCACAACAAAGTAGTCGGCTACGCGAGGGCCTTTGTCCTCCATCATTATCTCCCATCCCCACCGGCCGCCTGCACCCACACCACGGAGAAGGAGAGGGGAGGGAAGAGTGCTGCTTGTTAGAACATTTCAAAGCCAAAATGGCCCCTCTGATACATAATACACTATCAAATTCTGTTAATCACATTTTGGAGCCATTGAGATAACTGCCAGTAAAGTTGGCAATTATTGATAAAGGTCTGTATATCTGCTATTGTGCACAGGAAGAATGATGGCATACAACGTTTCTGTTTTTGGAGCCACTGTATGGTATGATATGATTTGTTGCCAAGGCAACAAATCTTTAATTCAAGAAGTCATGAATCTTCCTTAAATGGAAAGGTCACAAGGTAATTTTAAATATTCAGTCAGGGTAGGTAGGCCTTAAAATAACACTAAGCAATTCACCCAAATGTTTCCAGATTGTACTTGGACTAGACACCCATCGGATGGCATTAACCAAGCATTTCCATTGTACGTTGCTTAATGTTCTCGACTGGTAACATGGGCTCGAATGGGCAACCACTTGAATAACTATTGATTAATTTTGCCATTTTAATACCAAAGTCAAATAACCAAGTTCAAGTTAGATGTGACAAATGAGACCACCCATGATAACTTGTGTAATGTAATGTCCTGCTGCCACCATGGCTGCCTTCTCCAGGTAGAAATAGACTGACTGTCATTCAGGACCCGAACTTCAATCAAAGGAAACCCCCTTAAAGCGAGCACAGTGAAAATGTAAAACCACCAAATGAACAATCCTTTGTGTTTCAGCTTGTTAGAAAGTGTGTGTAGTGCTTCAAAATGCAATTGAATAATGACAACAAGTTTGTGGACGAGCTGCTCCCGATGACAATAAGTGATTACACAGTCTATAACTTTAGGCATTATCCATCCGTCACGTCTACACTGGTCACCCATGCAGGTACACTTTGATATTAATTATTCATTTCAGCCATTGGTTGTTAGTTCACCAAGTGTGCATGGCCAGATACACCAGTCAACCCTCTAACAAAAAAGAGAGATAAGAGAACACGGACTGCATTATTACCATGGTCTCTGCTGTTCTGGCAAGTCCCAAACCACTCCAGCAGCCATGTGTCATTTATTAAAGAAACGGAGAGCTCTGGGTCATGTGTGTAATGTAATGTACCTGCAGAGCATATGTGGAAACTGGATGCATATGTGGAAACTGGATGTTATGGATGAGAACTGTACCACGCCTTAGGGGGGGGAGGGGGTTTGCCATGTGTAAGAACACACTTTGTATACAGAGCCTAAGTACCTTTCCTGGAAACGGGAAATCTTTAGCAATTTTCCTGACTGGGCGTGACGGTGTCAGCTTACATTTGGAACCTTTATTTTCATTGCTTTGTGTTGTCGTTTTGAGAGGGTGGTTTTATTGCAACCAGATTTTCTAATTTAAGGGTTTGTTGGTTTTATTCAGATATGATATGACTGTTGCCCAAAAGACCAGCTTTTGCAATGCCAAGGGCATGGCGTAAGAGGGTGTGGGGGCGAGGGAACTAATTATGTGGGTGTGTTAGCATGCTGAAATGTCTTAGCTCAGGGATTGAAGCAATGGATACCAATAAGCCACTGTGGGCTTTGTAACGTTATATGCTTTCCTGTGTCCATCTAACCAGAGCGAATTGTGTTATGCTAAGCATTCATTACCAATAGCCTACTATTTTTATTGAACACATCAAGGCTAATGATGTCCCACTGCCAAAAGGCAATGTACTGAATAAACAGCAGAAAGGTAAACAAGTTGGTTTCCTGCTGTTACCACCATTCACCATCTATTGACTTCATTCATTATTGAATGCACACTATAATGGGGTATTTACCCATTGCAGTGATAACTTTATTTTCTTGAATGCAGGGTTGGCAAGCCAAGCATATACCCAACAGAGGTGGTGGGATTGATGGCGCCTTTGGCTCCCTCATCCAACTATTGACAGCTGCTGAGAAAATTCTGGTTCCAAGTGTTTGAGCACTTGCATTCAGATTGTAAACACATGTAGCCACACCACTTTCTCACAGTGACATACCAACACCAAGAACTGGTCAAAGCATTGCATCTGATGGATCCACTTTATGGGCAATGGGATGTCTGCTAAAAGGTGGTTGTGGAGGACAGCCAAACAAAGGCTACTGGCCCAAACATATCTCTTGAAAGACCCCTTTGCCAGCTTGCAAGATGGAGATCCAGCTACAGTAGATTACAGAGACAGTCCTGAGTATGGAGACCAAGACAAGAAAGTGGTTTCACCACTTGAGTCTGGTGTGTGGATGTCAAACTTTGCTTCCTCCAATGCAGCAACAGAAACAACTCCACAGCTGGCACTTGCTATCACACTCAATCCTTGTCTACACATGAGGGTTTCCATACAAGACTTCCAAGATGAGGTGGAGAAAGGATGCCTAGGTGTAAAGGAAGTGTAAATCAAGAGCAGGTGGTTGCAGGTTTTTCTATGTCTACATTGGGACAATAATTGCCCACAGACAACTAGGCTATTTGGGGGTGATGGTGAATAATTTCTTTGATAGCATGATAGCAAGTATTTGATTTAATTAGGGCATGATCATGGGAACACACATGGGAGCATTTACCAAGCATCTTCAATGAGACATGATGGGTGTACATGATTCTTATAGGGAAACTTTCACATTGTGGACAGTAACAACAAAGGTGAGAGGAGTGACCATCATGGAGAGTTAAAGTGTTGGCCATGGCTGTGGCCAGCCATGTCGGAAAGGACAAGTTAATGTGCAATACACTATGGGGGGAGGTAGATATGTAAAAGCTAGACAACTAAAGGAATCTACCCAATAAAAAGTGAGTAGATTGGCATGGCCTCAATGCCAGTTTCGTGGCTCCAGTGACAATGCGAATGCTAACTAACTTAACACCTTTCAATTGGGGAGAGAAATAGGGATACTTGTAGGTACAAAGATACTGTATACAAAGGTTTATTTAACTAACTATATACTATAGAAGCTTGTATATGTGATGTGTTGTATAGTTCATATATTCCACGACAGGGGGAAATTGCTAAATAAATATACAATTACAAGTGGAATGTTGTAAAACCCCAGAACTTCATACCATAACATTTAAATATGCAGACATACTAGAAACATGACTAGCCTAAGACCAATAATGCAGACTTAACCTAATGTACTGCAACTATAAAACTCCAATACCAGTCAAACTTTAAATGCAAAACAAATTACAATTTGCTGTCTCTGTGAAAGCAAACCGGTGGAGGGCATTACTGTATTTCTGCTGCCCGACCACCGTGCCTCATGATGGGCCTAAGAATGCCATTCATCCCTGCCATGTCGTGGGCCTGCTAAAAATACAATGCAAACTATATACTGACACCGCTGTGACACACATTACATAAGGCATATAAATATAGGGCACCCTCTTCCCACCTCCCTCTGTATCCACTCTGCCTCCTACCTTTGTGGTTTAGGTAAATTAGCACTGCTGGGTCCACACAGAAACACCGGTGGTAAAAAAAAAAAAAACATGCCTGAATGGTTGTTAGTAGTTTTAATTTTACTTCAGTGCGCTTTTCTGCCTTCACAAAAGGTATTTGAATAAAACAGAGAAAACGAAAGACCGGTAAGATTGTCCTTCTTACGCTACCACATATTTTCGTCACAGCCAAACTATTATTATTATTACTATTATTGCTATTATTATTATTATTATTATTATTATTATTATTATTATTATTATTATTATTATTATTATTATTATTATTATTATTATATCCTTTATTCAAACAGGAAGTCTCATTGAGATCGAGATCTATTTTTAAAGACCTGTATACAAATAAACAGAAGTTTGACAAGACAAGCACAGCAGTCAATACATATATATATATATATATATATATATTATATAATATATGCATATACTAAATCAAAAGCAAAACAGTATAATTTAGACTGATCAAATGTTTTCAGAAGGCAAACCTGTTTCATGTCTGGCTGTAGGCTACGGCAGATAAACCATTCAGCAGACCATTACAGACTGATCATAACTGAATGGGAAATGGATCTCACTGTAAGCAAACAGCTAATCCAAAATATCTTAATTGCTGGCTATCCTACTTCTCTTTGGCAGATTAAATGGGAGAAGAGGGCTGGCCTCAGTCTGGAGAACAACGCCCAGCAAGAGGAGTCACAACTGATTTTGAACAAGAAGAAAAAGACAGAAGGGTGGGATAAGTTTAACCCCCCCCTCCCTCCCATGATTTTCTCAAAGGTCAGAGTAGAGTAGTAGATCAGAGTATTTTGCAGGACTCCAGCAGCAGTATTGTACATATTTATGCTTTTTGGTCAATTATTTACAACGCTGCCTTTATGCATCACAAATGCTTTAAGATAGACCCTGTCCGGGTCTTCACGGTCCATTTGCTCTGATAAAATAAGAAAGATGCAGAGGCATCGTTTTATGAATTGGCTAAATATGTTGGGCATCACAAAGCATTGTTTTATTGTCGCACAGTTTTTAAAATCAATTCAAATCAAGTTCACGTCAGCAATAATCACAAAGTGGGTCACAGGGCAGTGTGTGAGAATAATCACTACACCAGGGAAGTGGAGGCTGAGGGCGTGATGTGAAACCTCTAACTCTAACCACATGAAAGGCATGGAGGAGCCAGCACCACAGGCAACAGTCCACCGCCTAAACCCCATGACCTGGAAGCCCCGGCCGACCCAGCGCTGGGCGGAGCTCCATAGGACGTCGAGGCCTAGTGTGTCTTCTGCACAGGTTTTGCCCCGGACAACTTAACCAGGGGTCAGCTGCATGGGGGAGACTTACCCAGCTGTGTGAAGATCAAGAGGGCCAAGAGGCCACAGGAAGAAGAACCAATGAAAGGGGTCTGGTTCGGAGCACCGATGGCGGCGGGCGGCAGTGTTCTTGGCTCCAGATGCAGGGGGTTGCATCCAGCAGAGAGACAGCCGTGGCCGGCTGGACACGTGGAGCAGGTTTAAAGGAATGTGCTGAAGAACACAAACCCGAGCCAGTAGGCAGCCTTGCTGGCCAAGCATCTGCTTCCAGTTAACCAGAGTAAGGATGGATGGATCCCCTCGTTTTTGGTGGGGTTTTTTGACACCGTTGAGTCATATTGGGAGGGAACGTGGCCTCATTCCTTGGGAAATTAGCTGTTTATTTTCCATACCAAATGGGAGATCCCCGCACCCAATGACCTGGGATACTTCTCAGCACAGCGTGATCTTTACACACTTTTCTGCTGCTTGATTCGTGCACTGTCAACAATATGTAATATGTAATTAATATGGGAGACGTCCCTGGTTCTTAGACACACTCTGCATTTAATAGCCTAATACATTTAACTACATCAACATGCGAATGGAAAACTAAAAAGTCAAAAATTCATTTTGAACAATGTTTGTGCTGTAGAATGTATGTTTTTAAAGAAAAAACATACCAGAACAATTACAACATATAGAAAGAATACAAAGATACATTTTGGCCAATCAAATGCTGACAAGAGAAGAAGAGAATACACTACACGCTACTTCAATCACTTGAAAATGAAGTCATTTGGCAAAAATATTAGCAGGCTAACGCCTAACCAGCAGTTTCTTTTTCATACATTTTCTAATATGAATAGCAGTGAGCAAAGCTTATGAAGTAGGGTGACAGCTACTCAAAACCACACATTCAAATTCACTGTAATTGTCATTTAAATGTAGCTTTACAAAATCAGAATTCTCTTTTTAATGCTCTTTTTTTAAACTGGTTTTTACTGGCCAAGACACTTTCAGCCACTTAATTCTAAACATAAAACTTTCTGATCAATGTGATTGTGTGGCCCGGCTCAGTGAATTTGGGTACTTATTGGTTTACTTAACACATTTAGCTTACAATGATGGATCACCAGGCTGCTATTCAACAGAGGATGATAAGGGGCAGCAGCACTGTGGCCCTTCCCGTCCAAAACAGAAAGTCACTGGGTGTGTTTGGACAGGAAAACGAAAAAGCAAGAACGGTTAATCCAAGTATTACATTACATCTTTCTTGCTTTTTTTGTTTTTCTGACAGTCCGATTCAAATGATTAAAAATTGAGGGAAAAGGAAGCTGCTTGTTGCATAACTTTACTAGAAAATGTAAATATGTGTCAACCTTTCTAAGCTTCATTAAAAGTTCAAACAAGGATTTTGATATAGAGTTCAATTGACCAACCATATTTGACCATTTACCAGACTGGTACTATTTTGTCAGCCAGTGGTGGTGCTCTAACAAACACACCCTACTCTATTATGTTTGAATTCCCATGATGGCCAGAGAAAACATTTCCACAGTTGATGGGCAGGCAGAAAGCTGTGCATGCGTTGTTCAGCTTGACCTTGTTTTACAAGGGGCCTCTCACAATGGAACCTGGCTGATTTCATTCAGTGACACTGTCAAGTTCAGAGGTTACTCTCTCCTAATGAGCAACAGTTTGAGCAGCTTCTGTTACCATGCTATTACTCAGAAAAATGTCCAAAGGCCATTGGCATAGTTGACCCTAACTAATCTTGCTTTTTTGGTCTTTCAAATGATTGTCGAAGGCTGTTCATTTCAAGTTTAATTCCATAACAGGGCATGCACCATGAGCACAATTAGCATAGCCTAATTACATACGTAAGTCTGGACCGGGGCTGGCAATCTGGCAAAAATCTTCTATCCCGATATAGGTTATTTTATATCTCGATAACGATTTTATTGCAATATAGCATGTTTTCTGGTAATTCAATAAATAAATAGTCTATATAAAATAACCACATAGTAAAGCCTATTTTTGTATACTCCTGTGTGAATTAAATACTTGACAAATGAAAAGTACTGTACTGTAATGCAGCCTTTAATACCAGGAAAAGACAACACTTACGCCACATCACGATATTACGAAATCCAAAATCTAAGACCATATCTAGTCTCATATGACGATATAAGATCGATAAATTGCCCAGCCGTAGTCTGGATTTCACTTACATTTAACAGATGCCATAACAGACATTTAATACTGGTAACAACATTCCAGGCATTTTTTAACAAGGTGAAACATTTGTGCTCCAAAATAAATAAATCTAGTGCATTTAAAGCACTTTCCTTCCAGGGCTATTACTAGGACTATAGGGAACAGACTGACTTCCAGTGTTTTTCAGAGACCACCCAGCTTCATTCAGCTACACATTCACACCTGAGGACTGCCAAGTGCAATCACCATCTGTGTACCTTTGAATGTATTTTAGACCTTTCTTTCTACAAGAAGAAGAATGGAATTACTGCTATTGTCTGCAATTTGAAGCACAGATTGGAACAGCAATGTTTAGTGGTGTTGTATTTGACATCTTGGACATTGTGGCTCGATGAAAATGCATCTTTTCAGAAAGAGAAGATTGCTACATCTGCGTGACTTGGTGGAATGCATACAAATTCGTAGTAACTCTACGAGATTTTCCTCGAAAAACAATAATAACTAATAATAAAGAACGTTCCCATTACGCGATGGGTCTTTCTGAAGCGATCTCATTCTCTTCAACTGCCCATCCATGCCATCACCCATTTTACGGGTGGTGCATTCACCCCCAGCCATAAAACACCAAAGTACAGTAAAAACAGGATTTAGTTTCACTGATCTGCGAAAGGAACTGTGAGACGTGGCTTAAGCCTGCATTGCAAGGGGACCAGGGCCTGCTAAAGATATCCTCTCCAACTCCAACCCCCATGGTCTCCTACTCACGTCACTAAATACTGTTGTGGAACTCCAGCTAATTAGTGTTTATGGATGCAATTGCCCGGGTCTGTATAATCCTGTTTTGTAACGTTTTTTCCTGTTATTATTTTTGAAAAGGGGGATGGGGATGTTGTTTTTCTTTTCTTTTTCGCCTAAAACGACATAGCAATTGTAACATGGAGGCATAAAACCGCTGACAAATTCTGATCGACTATCTGTATGTCACAACTTATAACTAAAGACGAGTATTAGATATGTATACACTTGAACAGCAGCAGAAACAGTCCAGAGTTATATGCTGTTACCTAATATTTTACCTAATATAAACAACACTACCACTTTTTTGGCACCGTGGCTCATGGTCTCAGTGCTCTGGGTGAAGCTTGGGTATTATTGGCTTCACAACACCATAGTAAAACCCATGTGAAATCTGTTGAAGCGTTTGACAGCCAAACGTGCCACATGAGGCTTTAGGCCTCAGCCAAATGGTTAAAACAGTGGGACGGCGGGCGTCCACCTTTAGGGCAGCGAGGAAGTCAGTGTTATTGGGTGTACCCGGCATCCTCCATCAGCTTGACAGAAACAGCTTAACTTTGAACTTTTACTGGCAGAAGTTAAGCATGTCTCTTGGTTCTGTATGCAGAGCCTTGCTGAATGTACAACCTGCTTATTTATTGTTTGTACACACACACACACACACACACACACACACACACACACACACACACACACACACACACACACACACACACAC
>JAOPJI010000030.1:2370964-2382260 GCA_027122695.1 Merluccius productus
GACTGTTCCTTCAGAAAAGATAATAAATATGACAGTAATAATAATCAAATTCAAATTCAACTCAAAGGTTCAAATGTGAAAGAACAAAGTTAAACATAATAAATGTTTAACTTTATAATAAAAGAGATAATAATAATCATAATCATAAGATAATAAAAGAGAACAAATGAGGCGAGACACATAAACGAGCACAAAGAGGTGTGGTTTGCGCCGTGACGTCATGACGCAGCTGGCGGGAGTTCCGAAGCTCCTCTTCCTTGTTTCCTATCGCAGCGCGGGAGATTCAGCCGTCGCTACTATAACAGGGAACGCGCTCCGTTTACCGTTAACGCACACGGTTGTCACCGTCGCTTTAGGTGTCCTCCATTCATCGGTGTACCGTTTAACACCCGCTGTACGAGTTGGTGTTTGTTCAGCTTGTGTGAAATGCCTTGCGAGAGGAAGCCCATGCGCTACGGTCACTCCGAGGGACACACCGACGTCACCTACGATGACAACGGAAAGTAAGTCAAATCAAAAAAGATGTGACGCTTACGATCATCGTCATTGGTGTTTGTCAGATTCCAATTGCATGTAATATTGCTTATGGCCTCCAACTCTTCCGGCCCGTGCACGACGATGTGTGCGCTCGTTTGAATACGTGGACGTTCAATTGGTCAAGGTTACAGGTCTCCAATTGATGTCTTGTTAATGGACCAGGTGACAGCATCCCTGAATGCTGTGGAGCTGGCCCCGCCATATCTTGTTAAGAAGCATCTGTTCTGCCAATCCTAGTTCTTGGTTTATCACTGATGTAGTTGGGGTTAGTTTCAGTAAAGGTTAGGTTATAGCTTTGCAAATGTTGTCCTTTCATTACAATATGGTTGGCGTCGTTTTTCTGTTGATGCAGGGTTATCCCATGGATGTCAAATATACCTGGGTTTTTTTTGTGTTAATTTCAATGCATGGAAAAGTCAGCCTTGTAATCGTGGGTGGTGGTGATCTCCCTCAGGTTCATTGTGACATGTGGAAGTGATGGAGATGTTCGCATTTGGGAGAGCCTGGATGATGATGACCCCAGGTCCATCAACGTTGGAGACAAGGCCTACTCTCTGGCACTTAAGGCACGCCTTTTCATTTTAGGATCCATAATATATTGTTGTATTTAGACCTTGATAAGTAATTCAATGTATGCATTAGTTCATGAAGACCTTCTGAACAGTCATCTTCTGCAGATACATGAATACTTGTTTGGCCCTTTTGTTTCACAGAAGGGCAAGCTGGTGACCGCAGGCTCAAACAACACAGTCCAGATCCATACCTTTCCTGACGGCGATCCGGACGGCATACTGACCCGCTTCACCACCAACGCCACCCATGTGGCCTTCAACCACTCCGGCTCCAGGGTTGCAGCGGGCTCCAGGTGCTGCAAATACACCCGTTGTGTGTAGATATGACTAGACCGTTTAGTCGTTGAGCAGATACCTTCGTCCACAGTGACAGGGGGTGGTGCTGGGCCATGTGGAACATGTTATTATCACAATAAATAGGGGGAATTGCTTATGAATTCAAAATACCGTCATTGCATTGAAGTATATGGAAATTGCAAGTATGGTATCGGACTAAAAGTAGTTTCTCACTGGTTTCAAGCCTCATATTTTATCAATTTTAAGGGCATAACTTATCGTAATTCATTTATACTATAAAACGCTATGTCTATAAAACGATAAGTCTATCTTCATTTCATGACGATACAATACCACTCAAAGACGATAAAAGATAATATTGAGTTATTGCCCAGCCCTAGTAGTTAAGGGTTTCTCCATAGGAAAAGACTTTGTTATCCCTGTTGCCACTCGAACTGATCCTGTACAGCGTTGCTGAGTAAAGTTGTCCAGGGTTGTTGAGGTTACTAAAGCTTATGATTCAACATGGTAGTGTCAACGTGGCAGACGGCTGGGAAGATGTCATTTTGTCTCAATCATTTTCTTCTTCAATCTAATTACTTTGTAAATGTAGGCATTCACTGAAAACAGTCAATGTCTGCTTTTAGCCTTTGATTACTAAAGTGTCTTCAGTGTTTTTCAAGCCATACGCACCAGTTCTTCCTTTGTTAGTGCTGTAGCTTATATTTTTTAATTATATTTTGTTTGCGCTGCACTTCTCTCTAGGGCATGCTATGAGTGTCGCTTATACATTTCCTTTTTTACAAAATATATACATCACAATATGTGAGTGTGGGTGTGTTTTTCTCCATGATGCAAACCGAGCGACATTTCAGATTGGTTTATGATTACCCTTAATTGGCGGTAAATGTTTTCAGGCGGTATTGATTTGTTCTGAAGCAGTTTATCACTGTGATGAAAGGAAGGGGGCGTGGTGCCAGATTGATGCCGCTATTCTCTCACAGATAATGTTTACCTTGATATTGATTTCTAAAAAAAATAATAATACCAAAGCATCAGAAGGGCCTATTTTGAGATCCGGATTTTAGCGGAGGGGAGAGAGGAAATCGGTATTGTTCTGTAATTCGCAATCATTGATTTGACAATTTGTGTGTTGCTCATCACATCCCAAATGTGTCATTACCCCGTTACTCAGGGTGGCTGCACACTCTGGAGTTCATATTTATATTCATTCACTTTAATCTTTTTGTCCGACCTTCCCTCCCTTATTGCTCAGTGACTTCATGGTGAAGGTGGTGGAGGTGTCAGACAGCAGCCAACAGAAAACTCTCCGGGGCCATGATGCACCCGTCCTCAGTGTCACCTTTGACCCCAAAGATGAATTCCTGGTGGGTAGCAGAAGAAATGATGACAGTAAAGTTCAGTATGCATGATGAAGAAAAAAAGGTTACATCCTGTATCGTTATGTATATTTTTACTGAATAGGTCCTTTTCAGGCCAAATGTCATACCTAATTACGTTTAAATCCTTGTAGTATATACATGATCTTTCTTAAATGTATTTAATCAAACCCATTGGATATCAGGGTGCATGTCTCCGTTGGAGTATTCTGCCAATGTTTCCATTATCAGTTTGACACGGTCACCAATGGGTATCCAATGGGTGGACTTTGTCCCGCCCACTCATTTGAAAATGCAAACGCAAATTGATTTTCATTTGCATTTGAATATGATCCACTATAAGCGGGCATGTTTTGAAAATGCAAATGAAAATTGGATGATTGCATTTTTACTTTATTCATGACTCAAATAATGCGTTCCTATTATGAAAAGTAAAAAGCATTAGTGCTACTGCATTTTCATTTTCAACGATGCATTTTCTTTTGGTTATTGTCCTAAAAATGCTTCCATACAATTTCAGATGCGGTGTTTGTAAACGTGTCTAATACCGTCTCTCTCTTGTCAGGCGTCGGCTAGCTGTGACGGCTCTGTTGTCGTATGGAAGATTGAAGATCAGGTAGGTTTTTGGTTTTCTGTAAACGATACACATCATCATGTACCAGGGGTCTTTATCCTGGATGCAGCTGTCCCTTTAAGCAACCTAACTAATCTCACAACTTGCCTTTCTGATATCAAATCCTGGACATCCCAAAAAGATTTAATGACGATAAGTCTGAGGTTGTTTTGTTTGGTCCCCCAAATTCCATCAGTTCTTCTGGTGCTAATCTTCAAATAATATTATGCCAGCTGCTAGGAATCTAGAGGTAATATTTGATGAACATCTGTTTTGATGAGCAAGTCAAAAATGTTTATGTTTAACACGGTTAGTAAAGTCAATTACAAAAAAGCCGCCAAAGGCTGCTAAAAAGCTGATCGTGGCCTAATTCTCTAGCTTCTTTTAAATCTCTTCTTAAACGTTTTTGCCAAAACTTTATTTTTATTGACACTGTTACTGTCTTATATTTTATTTTGTAAAGCACTTTGTTAAGAAAAGTGCTATATAAATAAAGTATATTGTTGTTATTATTATTTAATCTCATTGTCTTTGTTCACATTTAGGCTCGGGTTACCAGTTGGCCTGTGCTCCAGAAGTGTAACGACTTTGGAAACGCCAAGTCTCTGTGTAGACTGGCCTGGCAACCCAAGACTGCCAAGGTCAGTGTCAGACTGTGGGATCCACAGCCTAGCTCATGAATGATCAATGCAGTACTAAACGGAAAGATCCTCAGACATTAAGTGTTTGTTTGTGTTTGAATGCTGGTTGTTGCTTCTAGCTTTTAGCAGTTCCTGTGGAGACGAGGGTACAGCTGTATGAGAGAGATTCCTGGGAGCATGTGAGCACCCTCTCTGATGACATGATCACACAGGTGAGGACAGAGTGGGCACTGGGCAAGTCTTTACGAAATGTACAAAATATATTTATTTTGTTAATTATTATAATTTATTTAGTTTTGTTTAATGTTTTCATTTCAAATGTTACTTTATTTGATGGACACCGTGAGGTCAACTATACTATAATCTAATGATTAAATAATTAGATCAAGTCAATTTAGCATAATGGGTGATTTCCTTTCGACACTGCTGCGGGGAGACATCCCTGTGGAAGCAGTGGTTTTCCAACTGTGTTTTGTAAACCTCCTCCAGCCCATAAACGTGGTGGCCTGGTCCCCCTGTGGGCACTTCCTCGCAGCAGGCAGTGTGGGGGGTTTCCTGACTGTGTGGAACGTGGAGAGCAAGCTGTGTGTGGAGAGGTGAGGAAGTCTGGGCGTGGACTCCACCGTAACTTAACATTAATGGCTGAAGTCATAGTTGGATGTTTACTGTATGTCTGGTTCAAACTACATGTTTGAACTCTTTGGAGTTAGTGGAAATAAACCTCAGTTGTAGACTTTTGATGGATGTGTATTTACCCATTTTACCATACAAGATGCCCAACCTCGCTCTGAGTTGAGGGCAAATCAGATAACATAAATAAATAGAAAGTACACCGGCATACTGATGGATTGATGGCTCCGAGGTGTGTTTGAAGCCTGTCGTGTGTGTGTGTCTCCTGGCTGCAGGCAGAAGCATGAGAAGGGCTACACGGTGTGTGGCATGGCCTGGCACCCCTCAGGCAGCCAGATGGCATACACCGACACCGAGGGCTGTCTGGGCCTCTTGGACGCGCTACCCGGCTCCTCCGCCAATGCCCCCATGAAGACCAACAAGGTAGCCATCGGGTGCAATGCTTATTCATGGCTGAACCTTAAGCCTAAGAGTGGCTTGTGGTAAAATAAAGAACAAATGGTTATGAGATGATGCCATTTGATGAGATGATGCCATTTGGAATCATCTCATGTCTAATGGCTTGGACTCAAAAATATACATTTGTCCACCTGTAACTGCAATGTCATGTTTGGATGGCAAGAAGCCACTGGTTTTAGCATAATGTTGGGTTGTCACGGTAATGCTTGATTGTGTCTCTCTCTGGCTGTTCCTTAGGCCCCTGTGGTCAAAGAAGCCAACGACTACGATGACTTGTTTGATGAAGATGACGACCGTGTGATGGATGAAGGCCTGAGTGAGAGCCGCTCACCTGCCAAACATCCTGTTGCGGGTGGTGATGATGACGATGATGATGATGATGACCTCATGCCCACCACAGGACGGGCAAAGAACAGGGGCTCCTTTTTGGACGATGAGAACTCTCTAGGTAAGTTTTAAACAAAGTGGCAGGAGACTTCCTTCTACTGTGGAGGCTTTAAGAAAACCAGGATTGCTCTGTGATCTCTTCAGATACTGGCTCGCTGAAGCTCGGACAGGAGAAATACGGAGACGAGGAGGACGCTGGCAGCACCGTAGCGCTGCCTACTGGTCCATCGCTACCCCCGCGCCCTGTGTACGATGGGCCATTGCCCACCCCGCCCCAGAAGCCCTTCCAGCCTGGTTCCACCCCATCACATCTCACACATCGCTTCATGGTAGGACTTTAATGCTCACATCTTGGATGTTTTAGGAGGAGTTTTTAGGGTAACTAGGGTCTTGAAATCTGTGCATAAATATGCGTATGCAGTTTTTTGCCAAAACGTGGGATTTATCAATTTGTTCTTGGCAGTTGATGCTTTTGACCAACTTACAAATAGAATTAAACCCCCGGAAATTAACATGATTTTTAATGATACAATCGATGTTATCCTACGCCTAAAGTAGGCCTATACAATAATTGTATCAAGTAAGATTCGATATAAGATAATTCAACTATGCTGCTATTACTAACTGAAGTCAGTAAAATTATAGCAATTATGGCTAATCTAGCATTTTTAGAGGAAGCGGTCGGGAGAAGTGAGTGTGTTTTCAGACAACGCACCAACTTATTGGCGGTGTCCAAGTCCTCTGCACCCTCAGGTTTTTGCCTACTGGCTCGTCTCAGCGAGAGTTAGGAGATATAGCAGGAGTTTCCCAGCCCTCGCTAAGCTGTTAAATGCCTGGCTGTAGTCGTCGCCGGTATCACTTCACGCACACAGTACATTCAATTTGTTTCCATGCACCGCTGCAGTGCACCTGCAACAGCCTGTCTGTTGTCTCTTTTATCGGTCTCAACCAATTTAAAGAGGGACTTCCCAAACCAACATTTCCAAACATCATAGGAGCGATAGACTGAAATCACCATCTGGCAATGAATTCAATTGCGTAAACAGAAATGCCAATGACGCCAATGACGCTGGCGACTGACATCTCTAGAGGACCTCTAATAAGCTACTGTGTGGGGGAGAGGGACCTCTGATAGGCTACTGTGTGAGGGAGAGGGATCTCTGATGGGCTACTGTGTGAGGGAGAGGCTTCTCTGATAGGCTACTGTGTGGAGTAGAGGGACACTCCTTTACCGCACACCGCACTCGCTCCCATGCCACATTGTTAGTTTTAGGAAGAGAGCACGGCAGAAAGGGTACCAAGAAGTGTCCTCTACTTTGATAAAAATTCTGTCACAAAACTTAGATTTCACTATGTGATATTATTTTATATATTTATTTTGGGGATTTTTTTTACGGTTCACTCTTCCAATTCAATAATTTAATCGGCTTTTTCCATTTTGTCATATTGACTCACACATTTCCCATGGCGTTAATGGGGAGTTTTTGTGATCATTTATGGGCGTAATTGTATGGTAATGAGCTACGTGGGCACAAGCATAAGGATTTAGAACGACCGGTATTTATCAAGGGAAATTGCGCACCGGTGAGCGTACGACAAGCTTAAGAATGCTTAATCCCAACTTTTATTTATATATATATATATATATATATATATGTATGTATGTATATATGTATGTATGTGTATATGTGTATGTGTATGTGTATATATGTATAGCAGCAGCAGCAGCAGCAGCAACCCCTTTGATCTGCCTGACTCTCTCCATCTCTGGTAGATGTGGAACTCAGTGGGCATTGTGCGTGGGTACAATGACGAGCAGGACAACGCGGTGGACGTGGAGTTCCACGACACGGCGGTGCATCACGCCATGCACCTCACAAATGCCCTGGGACACACAATAGCCGACCTGTCCCAGGAGGCGGCGCTGCTGGCCTGCCCCGCCACCGATGAGCTCGCCAGGTACCTCTAACCCCGCCGCCGGTTTCCTGTTTCTGTAGTTTTTTACTTCTCTTGTTCAAAGTAGATGCTGAATATTTAGCTTGAAGTAAATAAAACACTGTTGTAATTATTGTGTACTGTGAAATAATTCATAGAGAGCTATATAACAATTAATCAAAATGGCAATATGGCCAAGTGCAATATCCACATCACAGGAGCTGCAATTTTTGTGTCAAATGTGTCAATTTTAATTGAAGTACTGAGGTGCTGCAGATGCCTTGGCCACATTTTTTCTCCAGATGTAAGAAAACATGTTTATCTGGTACATACCCCAACAAATGTCATGATTTTAACCGTTCTTTCCGTGAAAATGAAAATTGTGATGCAGAAATGATCATTACCACTAATAGGGAATCATATCACAATCACAATATCTGTCAAAATATCTATCTTTTTTACCATATCATTCAGCCCTAGCGTAGGCAAACCTCCCCCCTTTCCTTTAAATATTCTCAACATCCTACTGAAACCCTCCCCTCTTACCATGTTGTTGTCCACAGTAAGCTGCAGTGCCTCCACTTCTCCTCATGGGACGCCAATAAGGAGTGGATTGTGGACCTGCCTAAAGGCGAGGATGTGCGGGCGGTGTGTCTGGGCCAGGGCTGGGCCGCGGCCGCCACCAGCGCACTGACCCTCAGACTCTTCTCCATTGGTGGTGTGCAGAAGGAGCTCTTCAGCCTCCCAGGCCAGGTGGTCAGCATGGCAGCCCATGGAGAGCAGCTGCTTATAGTCTACCACCGCGGTAGGCTGTCTCACTCACTCACTCACTCACTCTGTTAACAACGCTCTGGTGTCTAGGGGTAATGGAGGTTAACGTTTGTGTAAACACAACAGAGAAGGAGTTTGAAAGGCAATATATCATCGTTTTAATGAACACAGCTTTCCCAAAAATGACCACAGGGTAGGAACCTCAATGGAGCCAAAAGGAAAGTAACACATCAAAACAAAGCAAACTAAACCTGCCAGCTGGAATTGGGGAACTACCAACCCTACGTAGTAAAAGAAAAGATAAGAAAAGAAAAGAAAACCCTACTACAGAGATGAAAGTCTTCTGCGGATCCGCAATTTTACGTGTTTTTTCATTCAATGCTCTGTGCTGGTATAGCTGACTCTAGATAAGTACCTCAGTACCTCACATTTTCACAAAATTGTCAAAACGTCTCAAAAAATGTCACTATAAAAGTCAGCTTCTGCTGTCTTTGTCCTGTGTGTGACGCAGCAATCCTCACCTGTGTGTGGACCACCATATTATCACCATAACTACCGTAATAACCCATATATGTTTAGAAAGGTCGTTAATGTTTGCCCTGCAATCTAAATCATCGTGCAATACCAGCTACGGGCTTCGACGGCGAGCAGGCCCTGGGCGTCCAGCTGCTGCAGTTGGGCCGACATAAGAGGCAGGTCATCCACGGCGAGCCACTCCCGCTCTCCGTCAAGTCCCATCTGTCCTGGCTGGGCTTTACCGCTGAGGGTGAGTGTACCCAAGTATGGTCCTCTTGATGGGACCTTCCCAGGACAGGATAATGTACACCGATCTTGAATGGTGTCTGCCTGGTGATATTTAATACAAACAATGCAAAACTATACATTTTTTTGCTAGATATTATTTTATTGGTCTCAACTCACACAGCACTGAATACCCTACTGTTATCATTTATTCATGAACTGCAGTGTGATACCATTTCGACCATCTTCTCATAATGTATTTCCAATACATTATACATATTATTCCAGTATCCTGTATAAATGTATATGTAAAAAAGCTAAGCATTGACATTCAACACATAAATGCAGTCTTTTGCTGTAAGAACTTTTTCGTCGTCTTTCCAGGAACACCGTGCTACGTAGACTCTGAGGGCTCAGTGCGCATGCTAAACCGTTCCCTTGGCAACACATGGACGCCAGTGTGCAACACCAGGGAAACCTGCAAGGGCATGTCGGACCACTTCTGGGTGGTAGGGGTTCACGAGAACCCCCAGCAACTCAGGTAAGGCCTCGCCCTGCATGTGCCCCTGCTTCAGTCCTCCACTGCCTTTCACTATCCTCCTCAGTAATAATTAATAATGGAGCAGGAAGAATAGCAAGCGTAGTGTTTTAAAATCAGACCTTTTTGTGGCATTTTATTAGCTGGCTTTCCTTGACAACCTACTCTGCATGGATTGATTTCACATTGATATCAGGGTTTTCTGTTTTGTCTAACCACCTCTAACTAGCTATACCCCTCCCCCTAGGTGCATTCCATGTAAAGGCTCCAGATATCCCCCCACCCTGCCCAGGCCTGCTGTGGCCATCTTACCCTTCAAGCTGCCCCTGTGTCAGACCACCACAGAGAAGGGTCAGATGGAGGTAAGGTTTTACCGTCATGCAAATGGTTCATATTAGTTCTAGCAATAGAACAAGTGTCTTCAGAATGCGTTAACACACACAATTCCTTATGTGTTTCCACACACAAGGAATTTGACCTGGTTCCTCGCGCTCAGTACACCTCGCGATTGTCAACGCCTCCCATTCACTTTATATTGGACGCGATATTGCGTGGCGCAAAGGACCCGTAATCACTGGCCAATGATAATCCTAATAAAAAGAGCAGTGTCCCAATCAGTGTGTGTTGTGGCTGATTGTTCCCCCTGCAGGAGCAGTACTGGCGCTCCGTGGTCCTCCAGAACCACTACAACTTCCTGTCCAGCAGTGGCTACGAGATAGACGAGGACGGACAGAACCGGGCCCAGAGAGAGCAGCAGGAGCTCCTCATGAAGATGTTTGCTGTGAGTAAACAAAGGCAAAGTACAGCCTTTTCAATTGGAGATGGCAGTTATAACCTATTAGCATCTATATTCCTCTGCATGCCGACAACAACATAATAAGTTGTACTTGTTAGAACTTGAATCCATTTGCCTGCAATTCCAATATGTTTACGATGCTGAAAAGAGCACTTGGCCTCTGGTCTACTGTGTTTTTGCTTGTCTCTGCTAGTTGTCGTGTAAGCTGGAGAGGGAGTTCCGCTGCATGGAACTGGCGGAGCTGATGACCCAGAATGTGGTGACTCTGGCCGTCCGCTACGCCTCGCGCTCCAGACGCATGGCCCTGGCCCAGCGCCTCAGCGAGCTCGCCATGGAGAAGGCCAACCAGCTCCAGGAGGAGGAGGAGGTGGACCAGCAGGAAGAGGAGCCCCAGCTTCCCAGGTGCAGGTGAGACTCTTGGGGTGAACAGTGTCCACGCAGGACTGGCTCATATGTTGTGTAGTTTCTATTGCGCCAGCCTTTTTGATGGTACAGCAGCAAGTGGCCAAGAGTGTTGAACTGAAGAAAATATGTTGACACAGGAACTTGAATACAGTGTTGTGCGTGTGAGCTGTTCTAATTGTGCGTCCTTGGTACAAAGCAGACATAGCACACAATTAAAGACCCTTGCCATTGATGGAAACGGGTCTGATGGATGCGTTTCCTGAATTGACAGTTTGAGGTCAGGCGATCGAACCTCAGGAAAACGGGATTGAGTGAAGCCCACGTTAGACTGTGAGGACAGTGTTCTGAAAAAAAAGTGTCTTGGGACAGGTACGGCCAGAGTGAGGGCACAAGTGGCCACTCCAACAGCAGATCTCATCAGGCCAGAGAAGAGGAGCACCAAGAGGAGCTTGAAGAAGAGGGTGCACCAGAGATGGAGACCGACGAGAGTGCCGGCGAAAACAGAAAACGTCCGTCTCTCCATTCGCCCCCCCCCCCCCCCACCACCAGCACAACAAGACAAAAAGAAGTTAATGTATAGTTTAAATTGATTATG
>JAOPJI010000030.1:2386966-2397492 GCA_027122695.1 Merluccius productus
TCATGATTAACTATGATCAATCATGCGATTAATCAAGTTAAATATTTTAATCGTTTGACAGCCCTAATATATATATACACACACTCACGCATGAATGCACATTGTCGTAAAAAGATTTGGGGCTTAAAATGGCACTAACTTAATGGTGTAATATTTCAGAAATATATTTTAGGGTTTGGTTTGTCGGTTTCTATGTGTATGTTTTCGAGTAAATATGATTTTATAGAATTTCCCAACCCTGTTGTCTAGAGCCGGGCCTGTGTGAGCACTACCGATATGCATTTGAGATACGCTTTGTTCACAAAACCGTTTTGCTTCAGAGGCTGTCGCAGGTGCATACGACTGCATATTGTCTGTAGTGTGAGGGGTGTATTTTCCACTCGTGTGACACTTTTGACAATTAATTAATACGTTGGTATGCTCCCTTTTTTATATCGGATTTAGTCTGTTAGATTTGTAGGTTATTGTTGAGCAGATCTAGTCCAAGGTGGGCACTGGATGAATGACTTACTGTCCTAGTGTACCTGATGGCGCTGGCTTTAAAGGCAGCGTAAAGCAAATTCTGAGATTTGTTTCTAAACACATTACACATGTTGACACATGAAAACATGTGAAAAGATGCATAACCGCTTAATGTTGAATTGTGGAGTTGAACCTTTTTTGTATTTTTCACTTTTCTATTTTTCACATTTTTGCATTCCAAATTTTATGGGCAGGGCTTAAAGTGTACATGATGACGTAATGCGCTAACCCTTAGCATTGCCCCGCCCCTAACAACCAGAGTGCAGTTGCGTCACTGCTTGTCACACTCAATTGTGAGTTTGACAGTTATTATTTGACAGTTGAGAGAGGCTCGCCTAAACAGGTGATCAGACATTTTGTGTTCAACATATTTGCAGTTTGTCTGGCAATAATATTTATAATATATCATATTTATATAATTTTAACAAAATAATCATCTGACACATGGAAGTTACCAAATCAATTATTTGACAATGTAAGTAGATGTGTTAGCAATTTGTGAATAGGTTTTGGGGGTGGGTTTCTGTTTTGGAGACATTCCTTAAGCCCTGCATGACTATATTAGGCGGTACCATGTGGGTTTGATTTAAAGTTGGGAGAGTTCTAGGAAGCAGGGAGCTGTTTTATCCCCATTGTTTCCACCAACGGCAACTTTGTGATATTTATGTTTAAGCTAGTACACAAGTGTTATAATGAGCGATGATGTATGTGAAATGCGCCACACGTGTGGCGTTACAAGTGTTCGAGAAGCTTAAACCGCTCGAGGACACTGACATTAACATGAACCGCTGCCCAGACGCTGCTTCACATATCCACACACTGTGTCCAAAAACACGGGACTTGAGTTTGGAGCAGAGTAGAATATTATACAACAAAACAAACATGATTTGGGCGAGCAACTAAAACTAGCATCATGAAACGTAATCCTCATGCTCTTGTTTTATTTCAGTTGTACATTTCTGAAGCCACAGTGGCCTTTCATGATTGAAACACAGTGGGGGAGTAGCGTTTGAGTTCAAGCGGGTTGCAGTCACCAATTAAACCATTGTAGTTAATATTAAATGGGTAATGGTGAGTTCATTGCTCCTACATGTCTAGTTAAGTTGAGTTGATGTTGTTGTCATTACTGACTGGCATGGTGACGGACAGCTCACCGGATGCTTATTGTGGACTGTCTAAATGCAACAAAATGGCAAACTGAATAGAGCGTGCTTGGGGCTTGCTCTATAAGGTGTGTGCGTGCGTGTGCGTGTGCGTGTGCGTGTGTGTGCGTGTGCGCACACAAAGAATGATTCTCCTTGGGATTGGTGGTAGTGAGGGGTTGGTGGTTGTAAGGGGGGAGGGTGGTAGTGAGGGGTTGGTGAGTGGGCCCAGGCCCCGGGTGGCTGGGTGTCTTCACGTCAGCCCCTTATGATTCATCCTAGCTCCATTACGTCCAGCCAGCCGCTTCCCTTTGTCTCGGCTCAGGGGAGAGGAGGAGGTGATGGAGAAGGAGAAGAGCCAGCAGGCCTTGTCAATAGTGATTATACATGACAGGATGCAATTTCAAACCGTGTGTTTGTGGCTCACTGTGGAGGAGTTTGCTTGGCGTTGCGGCGGGGGTGGGGCTGATTCATCTCAAGATTTAAATAAAATCCTTTTTTTCTCTCTCTTTTCTTCCCTCAGTCATGGACAGAGAGAGCAAAAGGCCAGTCTGGTGATTCGGCTGATCTGAAGAAGAGAAAGAGAGCTGAGGAAGTAGGAGGAGGAGGAGTGGACAGTCAAAATGGACAGATGGAAGCAGATGAAAACATAGCCAAAAAGAAAAAACCTTTGGATTCCACCACGAAGCTGTCGGCATTTGCGTTTAACAAAAACTAAGCAGTTCATCTTATGTGTATTCTGTTGATAAATAATAAATGTGATTGAAATGTAGGTGTTTTAAATTGTTTTTTATTTTGATGTGCAGCCCATGTCTTAACATGGGTATATTATGAGTACCGAACTGTGCCATCTTGCTGTCGTGGCTGAGCGGTGGGGATATCTTGCTGATATCGCTTTGCGATCGTATATTAAATGTCATACTGTATTTTAAATATCCAATAAATGTTATGTATGAATCACTGACTTTTTCTATGGCTTAATTATGTTTTGAATGAGGGCAGCACAATGTGAGGTTGTTTTAATTAAAGGGGCCCTGCTATGCAAAATGGCTTATTCCTGGCCCTTCCATGCGTTACATACCTTAGACTTTATTAGCCGAAAAAAGGTGAAATCTGGAAGTTGCCTCCCTTTTCTGTAGTTTTTGTTCAAAAAACCCTCGATTAAATGGGCTGTTTTGAAAGAGTGCATTATTATGTCATAAAGGCCCATAATTTGCATAATCCAACCCTGTCAGGTGAATATCCACACCATTTTACTCATTGCTAACATTGCTAACTTGGCGTGCTACAACGACAACATGTCTAAGTTCAGATCCCAACACCACAGTAGTTGTGTTGTAGGATGCAGGCGGTGGTCCTTCCACTCCCCAGACATGATGGAGGACGGAGTCGATTCACTTTATTTATAACAGTCCCGGCTCCAGTTAGCTCCCAGTTGTATGTGTGTGTGATCATCACTTCATGTCGGACTGCTTCAGCGACAAATGATTTGTTGGGACCAGTGTCTGCTTTATAAGTCTGTTTAACGTGTCTGGCTCGGTAAAGTAGAAACACACGAAAGCCTTGTATCAGATTTCAACTGTTGAGAGGTGGGGGGTTAAACAGGCAAACAAAAGCCTACAGTTTATGTGGTTTAACTAGTATGAATGAAAAACAGTTAATGGTTGATGAGATGTAAAATGTTTATATTTGCACTCTTATCTGGTAACTTCTGGTAAATTCTTGTACTGTAAGTTTTCAATCATACTGATTTGACAATATAACAAATATTGTAGATAATGTATACCTCAAACTTGTTAATTCCCTGCCTTTAAGCTGCACATCTCAACAGCTTATTCGCAGCACCACAGGCCGTTATAACCACCCTGACCCTGCTGCCTAGGCTGCCCCAGCACCACAGGCCGGTATAACCACCCTGACCCTGCTGCCTAGGCTGCCCCAGCACCACAGGCTGGTATAACCACCCTGACCCTGCTGCCTAGGCTGCCCAAGCACCACAGGCCGGTATAACCACCCTGACCCTGCTGCCTAGGTTGCCCCAGCACCACAGGCCAGAATAACAACCCTGACCCTGCTGCCTAGGTTGCCCCAGCACCACCAGACAAAGCATCTGTATGCTATGAACCTGTACGACTGAGCAGATAGTACATGTGTGAATAGATTGTTTATAACTGTAATTTATAATTACATTTTTTTTATTTTCACCTACTTTTTGTTATGTACAAATAGATTTTGTTGATATTCCATTATTTTTCCGTGTTTATTATTATTATTAATTATTATTATTATTATTATTATTATTATTATTATTATTATTATTATTATTATATTGATATTCTGTTCCTTTTTATTTATTTATTTTTCTGCTATATAGCTTTACTTTTGCTTTGCTTTTTACTTTACTTTTACTTTTTTCACAGTTGTACAATTATGCCTGTGACGTATAAATCTCTGGAATCTTGATACTTGAAAATAAACTATTCTGATTTGAATACTTGGTAACACTTTAGATTAGGGACCACATATTCACCATTAACTAGTTGTTTATAAGCACGCATATTGGCTCTTTAGTCATTATAAAGCACTTATTAATGCATTATTCTGCATGACCATATTCTACAACTACTGGGCCATTAACTTTAATATTAGAGTTATACAAAGTTGTTGTACAAATATTACGATCTTAGCAACTAGTTAATGGTGAATATGTGGTCCCTGATCTAAAGTGTTACCGAATACTTTGTTTCTGAAGTATTTCTTGACCGGCGTGACTGAGGTGTGCTCTTCATTACTATAAGCTTGAGAAATGTGGAACTGCTTCAAGAGTCATACTGTTTAGGAAATCATTTTCTATAACTGATCAAAGACATGAACATGTGGGAGCACCAAATACAGTTATAATACTTCATATATTCAATTTTGATGACAGCTTACATGCAGTACAGCTAAAAAATAGAGAAGTACTTGCCTACAAGTAAGTCACAACACGTTTTGTTCTGTTTTGTCTAATCTTTTTTTTTTGGTGAAATACATAAGACCCGAATGCAAACAGTTCTTGTTCTCATCTTTGTTATGCACAGTATTATCCAAATTGATACATAGGCCAAACCACTGATTATGATTATTAGAGAAATCATGTCATGTATTGAAAAACGTATAAAATACTTTCTTGGGCTGTTTGGATGGAAATACGTTGCATCCAATAATATATTGGCTACAGCAAAGAGCACACACACACACACAAACACAAGGCACGGTAACAATATTACACAGAATTGTTACCATTGAGAACCATTCGGCTGGATTCTCCTACGTGGAACAGCCTCAGCTGACTCTTCCCATTCTGGGTCAGACTCCGGCTCAAACATGTAGGGTCTCACTGTTGTTTCTGGAGCGTCCGCCATGATTACAGTAAATTATGTGTCAAGCTTGTTTACCTTGAGCAGCATGGGAGCTCTGCTCTCCGCCAAACCTTCCAATGAGGCGATCAGAGCAGAGCTTATTACCATACATCCCCATGGCCACAAAACAGCCAGAATTAAATGGCCATCTAGAAATGTATGCCCGATTGCTTTGGGATAAAGAGTTGGCAGTGGGAGGGGCAATGCCTCATTATGCAAAATGGGTTGTTCACAGGTCAGCCCAGGTAGCACCCTAAACTGCACAGGTCAAACCCTAATCCCTTTTCCAGAGTGTAGTAAAGACAACAGCTGAAAAAAGTCATTTAGTGGCATTTATTTGAATCATCACACAATTGATAGTATATACACAGACTGCAAACAGTGATTCCAAAGTAAAAATAAGAAAAATAGAATAAGAATCTAAGACATACCTCACAAGTAAGACTAAAAATAAAAATCTAAGACATAATGAAGTAGTGCAGATAAAATACAAGAATAAAATAAAAATATACAAATACAATATATGCTGTTGTGGTAGTTAGATAGGTTGTGAACAGTAGTAAGTAGTAAGGGAGGGAGAGGGGAGTCTAGCAAAACAGCTGTGTTAAATGGCTTGAATGACTAAATGGCTATCAACATATTCATCTCACCTTGTCATGTCTTTTGTCAATGTTTTTTGTGCCATTCAGTTGTTCTATGTCCTACCAGTGTCCCTCCAGTGTCCTCAGCGAAAAACAATTTGAACAAGTCCAGAGAAGTGTGGGTGTCTGTCTGCTGAACTTAGTTGGACTCCAGGGGGTTGTGCAGGATGAAATCGCATCCCTGGTGGAGCCACATGGGTGTCTTTCTCTGTATTCAATGACAGAGCTGTCTGGGCTGCCTGTGCACTGCTTTGCCTTTTTGCTGGTGGAATTACATTTCTGTAAATATAATAAAAATGATTGAGGAAATTTAGCATAAAGAAGATAACAAAGCAAACAAGCAAAAGGCCCAAGTCCACACACACACAGTGTGTACTGTGTATCAAAGTAGGCTACTGATGCTCAAAAAAAAGTTTTACTATCTTGCTCGGTCACCCATACTGTTTGAAGTATGGTCGTAAGAAATATTTACACTTACTCATGAAGTTGGGTTTCCTCTCCTGCATCTTCACCTCTGTGATTGGCTGCCTGTGCACTGTGAGCTCTGCTTTGCATCTTTGTTGTTGCTGGTTCATCTTCATTTCTGTAAATATAAATATAGGCTTGAGGAAATCTAGCATATTCATTAAAAAACAAGTAAACAAAGCAAACAAGCAGGCCCAAGTCCACACACACAGTATGTGTGTGTGGACTTGGGCCTGCTTGTATGTGTGTGTGTGTGTGTATCTGAGTAGGCTACTGAAGCTCAGTAAAAAGAAGAATAAAATGGGCATCTAAAAAAAAAACAAAGCAGTTGCTGTGCATCATTTACATGTTCCATGTAAATAACATTACAATGGCGGATTCGTGTGAGCAACACGTTTGTGTGATCAAAGATACGTTGGATGAGAAACTGAAGAGAAATATGGAGCGGTTTGAGGCAGAAAGGTTTGGCTCTGTTACTGCCTATGCTAACGGCATAAAGGTGGAACAACAATGCCCCTCATTCCATTTTTGGACCTTTTATACAGAAGGCTAGGCGGAATAAAGGCGCAACGTTCCCACTTCGAACAGACAGTGTAAATGGGGCTAATGTACTGATGCTCAAATTAAAAAGTTTAAGTACCATCCCCAATTCATTGTACTACCTTCCTCCCTACTATTCAAACTCATTTGTATCTTTATTTTATTTTTTTACTCGTTTTTATTTCCTCAGGAAGCATGCGAAGAATTTGCACTGCATAGCATGCATATCTACCGATGTGGTTGTAAGAAATATTTACACTTACTCATCAAGTTGATCTTCAGCTGGATCGAGTCGTTCAAAATGAGTCACAGTCCTCAGGATCTGATGAGCTGCTGACATTGTCATCGCTATCCAGAATCACTCGAACGCTTGCTGTACTGTAAACAGTACTATAAAGAGGCGTTCCATCTTCCCAAAAAGGTTGACCTCAAAACAAGTGAATTATGCTTCAACCTGCACGTGTATCATGTTTACAGTGGGTGTTATTACCACACCTCCCCGAAAGATTGAAACCAAAAGAGTGAAAGCAATTATCATATTGTTACCATGAGAATAGTCTCTTGTGAATGGGTGGGCGGGTACTCCAGCGCTCCAACTCTGGTGTGACTAAGTAATGTGAACAGTATTATATTTGATCTAATTCAAGTCATTTTTAAAAATCTCATTATTTGGCAGTGGACACATTGGAAAGTGTGAATAAGGTTTCTGTCAATATTTGTTTACATGCTTGTATGATAAAAACTTGTGATGCTATTAATCTAAATATATAATAGCTTTATACTAATCCTGCTGAGCTTTGTCTGCAAAGCTCATGACCTCAGAGGGTTATGAACTGTCTCTGCAGTCACTGTCTAACCCCTACCTGCTCCTTGATGACCGATAACTGTGAGTTGCTTTGAATATTTTTTATCATAAATGGTATCAGAAAGTTGGTTAGCTTCGCGTGATCATGTACACAATGTAGTGTGTAAATGCTGAGATCTTATCCACATAAGGAAGTCTACATAAGGAAGTTGATACCACACCTGCTGTTCCAGATACACCTCACACCTCAAGCCCTCTTCCCTCCCCTCAATTAAAAAACAAAATATATTTAGAGTATAAGGCTGAGTGGAACAGATAAGAGCTATGAGTCATCGACAGATCTGGTTCAAGCCATTGCTGAAACCTCCACAGCATGTAGTTCTTTCAGTTATTTGCTATGGTAATTCATTACTATTTATAGAATAGTTAAGATGCAAAGATCTCTGCCAGACATCTACTAGTCATCAAAATACTCATTAGTCATCAAACAACATAAATGCACCTAAAAAAACAAGCAGAGTTGATGAGTAATTTTTTTTGGATAGGGATTCATAATTGAATCCTACATTTATAGCCTACATCAATACATCAATCAATAATTTGATTATCATAACTTATAATTACTTCTTATAAAATATGTCAAAAACCCAGGGCAACACCATGACCTGAAGACTACCCTCCAGCCTACCTCAACAACAGATATACAGAGAACCACTCACATATTCAGAGAAGAAAGAAAAGCTCTTTGATCCGCCTCTCCGACCCACTTACGGAGCCATCCCTGTGATTAATATAGCAAACTGAATCATGTTTTCAGAGGAGCAGTGGGGGGCACGCTTCCTGCCTTTGATTGGCTGACATGACTTGATGAACATGCATGCGCTGTGCTGTGAGTCCGGCGCCGGTCAGGAAATGTCAGGTCATCAGAATCTGGTGAACGTGAACTGAGATGGTCCGGGGTGGAGGGGGAGAGACAGAAAACATCTCTAAATGTAAATCTAGTCTAATGAGCTCACCGCAGGGTACAATACATCCGATTTACATATGAAAGAAGTACTGACCTTGTATGGCAACAGAATGGGGATGGCGCTAATTAGGAGACATTAGATACCAAAAAAACATGACTAATACCTGAATAAGTGCACATTTGATTTAAAAAAAGGGGTAATTATGAACACGGAGGTAGGGGATCAGGCAACAAAACTGTTGTGAATGCAGGCATCGTAAGAGTCAGAATTAAATCCTATGAAGATAAATAATTAGCCCTTAGCTATAAATACCAAAGAGCTCTACCTGGATACTAATGTGTTGTGTTGTTGTTTTGGAGTGTGTAGTCAGTACACCTTGCTCTTTTGATTTCTATAGTTTTTTTAGTTGTAAATTGGCAGAAGCATTATTTTATATTTTGGTGTTTTGAAGAACAATTAGTTGTAGTAGTGGTATTAGGTTATTAGCTGTGTGGAGAAAGGATATGTATGGCTAATTGGAGCATTTAGCAACGTCCCCCCCCACACGCACACACTATAAAGTAGCCATTCGCTCAAACTCAGTAGGCCTAAAGAAAGTTAAGACAGAAGCAGTAAATATAATCCAGTGTTGTTTCTTTACTGTGAAACAGACTGAATTCAATGTTGGGCCTCCGCAGCCACTAGAACAGCTGAGTGCCGCCATGTTTGTGTGCACAGCAATCATTCAATCCTTCAGCCTGAGCAAAAGCTTTTCATACAGCCATGGTTATTATCCTATATCTAGTTAAAACAGGTACTTGAATGAAGTCATGAAAAGACCAACTGATCGCGAACGGCAGTGCACCTGACATGACCACAGTTACTGACTGGGGTGAAGAGCGCTGTTGAAAATTGTGAACCAGATTATATGAAATTCATGGTTAGATGTTTTGGGAAACTACATGTTGTTTAACATTGGTTAATTAGGCCTATTAAAAGCATGGTCTAATTCTTATATGCATATTTCTATCAATAGTGCATACCGGGCTTCTGTGGTTTATATAGGCCTATCGGCAGAAATGCTTTTCCCAGACTACTATTACTTGTCGTTCCTTCTGCATTCTTTCCCCCAATATCAATATCAATATAAAATAAATACAAAAGTCCTAATTTTGTAGGCCTAATGCTGACGTTGAATCAATAAACATGTGTTGCCTTTACATAACCTGCACTGTGTAATTTTGTGATTGCAGCAACCACTTTTGTCTAAATGTAGATTTTATCACCTTTCTCCACAGAAGAAAATACTTATAAAGCCCTAATTTTATTGAGCGCTGGGTTGTTTTTCTTCTTTAAACACTCATGAATTCAAATACTTTTGAATTCCCACTGTGCAGATGTAATCCTGATTAGTTTATTACGCTCATTACTATGATGATGAATATCAGACTCATTAAAAATAAATATATTTAGGAATATAGTATTTCAATAATGCCTTGTTATTGGGAGTCTTTCAAACACCATGATACTATTTGGCTTTTCTGTCACACATATCACCATATTCATATTTCATATTACGAACGTATCAGTGCTTCTACTCACACACTGTCCAGCGCTCCCGGAAAGCTAAGGTTACAACCTAAACCTCAGAAGTGACTCCCATAGTAATGTTAGTGAGTCACAGTGATGTTAGTGACTCACATAGTAACATAGTGGTAGTGATTGACATAGTTATGTAGTGACTCACATATGGACGTTATGCTATTTTTTCCACTACATGGTACTGCTCAGCTTGATTATACTCTACTCGACTCGACTCGCTTCTGGTACCAAGTACTTAGTTTTCCACTGCAGATAGTACCCCCTCAGTGTAGGCAGGATCCTTAGCTGATCGCCTTAAGCCAAGTTCACACTACACGATTTTTAAGCCTGATTTTCTGCTCCACCACATTGCTCCTCCTGAATCCGAGGTTCGACTATCCGACAGACCCTCCTCTCCAGCACCCCTGAATAGACCTTACCAGGAAGGCTGAGGAGTGTGATCCCCCTATAGTTGGAACACA
>JAOPJI010000030.1:2486215-2505563 GCA_027122695.1 Merluccius productus
ACTTGACACACCTCTCCCTTGAATGTAGCCGTAATCGGCGCAGGTGACTTTGCCGTGTAGATTTTCGAACTGCACCGCCTGGCGAGTGGCGACTAGCAAGAAACCAGAGGAGGTAAACGCTTTCCTAAGACCCGCCCCTTCTTCTTCTGATTGGCTAATACGGTTAGTTTCAGAGCGCTCCTTTGCTACCATTGGCTGACAAACGTAAGAGGCATTTCGGTGGTCTTTTTTTTATTTATTTGTCGTCAATTTATTTTCGAGTGATTTTTTTTTTACCCACGGACAATTGCTGAGCCGGAAATCCGGCCTGGGGCCGGAAAACTTTAATCCCTGCATAATACAAGAAAATGTTAAATGGCTATTGCTATAAAAGTGTGTTAAAAGTATTGAAAACATTTCCCAACATAACTCGTTAAGTTGAGTCAACCAACTTACTATACTTAAATGAATAAGTGTGGTTAGAAAGGCAGAGTTTAGTTCATTTTCTCAATAGCCGTGGGATGGTCATTAGACATGCCTCCTTTTGTATGGCCATTGCTGTGAAACAGGTTTAACAGCATTACTTTCCCAATAATGAAAAGATACATTTACCTCCAGGTCCTGGAAGAGTCTCCAGCTTTCTTCCCATTGGTGAACCCCCTCAAACAGCTCTTTGTGGGCTTCATAATGCTGCTTTAATCGCAGGATCTCTGCATCATGGAGAACCAGCAGCTCCTCAGTAAAATCATCTGAAATACAATACATGGGGACCATGCTTAGCGTTCACTTCAGCCAATAAACATCTCACTTATGATGCTGTACAAACAAATACAGTTGTGGATCCCCTCACCACTGTAATATGGCACAAATGCCTGTCGCTGGTCCGTGCTTAGGAAGCACTTGGCCCAAAAAACAGCGATCTCAGAGCGGATGGCTTCTGTCACGTTGCAAATGTTTAACAGCTTGAGCTCTTCCAGGCGCTGGGCCTCTGCTTGCAGCTGATAAGGAGGGATACAAAATTAGCTGGGCCTGGTTGAAAACACACAGGGACAATTAATACACTTGTGCATCGTAACTCACTGCATCCAGATTCTTTTTCTTTGACCTGACCATGTGGTCGGAGAAGGCCTCCCTCTCCTCCTGGGAGACCTGCAGTCTATCCCACAGCCTCTGGATCCTCTCCCTGTGAGCCTCACACATGGCCTCGTTCTCAATCCTGCGCTCCTCCAGCTGCAGCATTGGCCATGACAGACAAGGGGCACCAGTTAGCAAACCACAGCTTGCTTCAAAGAAGATCTATGATTTCTATTTCTAGTTCCATCCAAACTGACTGTGAGTCAGGATTTAGGACTTAGAAGTGTGTGCATACATTAAAAAACTGTCTCACCTGACAGAGGAGCAGCTTGAGAGAGGTTATGTTCTCTCTGGACAGGCAGAAGGCTTCCTCATCCTCGCACACTATGTCCCTTTCAAAGCTGGTCTCGGGAACCTGATCCAGGTCACCCATGCACAGGATGATCTGTTTTTTGATGTCCACAAACTCAGCATGCCGCCTCTCCTGAAAACAAGATATCCATCAAGATGTAAAAACATTCCTGCTACCGATAGTTTTATTGACATTCTGAAAAATGGAAATATAGGTTAACGTAACGATAATTAAAAGCCAAGTGTTCCTCGCACCTTCTCAGCCGTCTGGCTAGCTACGTGTTGCCGGAAGTTTTCCAGCTGTTCCAGTGAGGGGACGCAGTGTGTCGTGATGCCGTACGGTATGGAGCACAGGAGGTCGCAGAGATCCTGGTCCTGCTCCACCAGGGCCTTCAGCTGCTGCATGCGCTGGCTCTTCTCCACCACCAGTAACTCCACACGTGTGCGGATGTCCTTCTCCCGCTGAAGCATACTGATACCCACCTCTTCCTGAACACACAAGGACAAAAAAGAGGTTCACTTCACGGTTCAAGATATGTTGTTCCCCCAGTTCTTAAATGTGTCAAATGTTATGCGCACGTCACTTATGGCAACAGCCCATTGACTCTTAATAACCGCATCTGCGGTCTGTGAACTCATGGGTGAAATGTTTTACTTCTGCAAACCTCAAATATGGGTAATTGAAGCTCCAGGCAGAGTTTTTCCATGTCGTGCCGGCATGTTTCAATGCTGGTCTTCACCCTCTTTTTCAGAGCTTCCTCCTCAGCGACCATCATATCCAGTAAACCCTGGATGTGGTGGAAATACCAGCAAATGTAAAAAAAACAGATCACCTCACACCATAACCGGTTCCTTGTCGTTTCTATTTGAAGTTGCCCTAACTATGAAAGCTTGTTAAAAGCTATTTAACAATAGCTTTGCAGGACTGCATCAGCGTTAACAGTGAGTATCGATAGGCGTTAATAACAATGAAGCAAAATAATGCTGGCCAATCCGGACGAGCAGAGATGACAGATACACAGGTCAATGTGGGTTTCTACTGAAAGTCAAATATATATATACATATTTGACTAAAGCAACGAATAAAACAATCACCTTAATATGATTCTTGACGACATTTGTCCTCTGTAGTCTTTGGTCCTCGGGAATCCCTATCTCTTCCCATATGTCCTTGAGGTGGCATAACGCTTTATTCAAGCATGACACAGACTCGGCTGCGAGCACCTCACTGCACAGAAATACACCCCAAAAACATGGATCAACAACATAGACAACATCTAACACGATTATTCCTAATAATTCCGACTAATTTCAGATTTTTTGTCCAGAAAAAACGACACAAACATTTCATATTCAAACAACACGTTGGGTTTCTATGGCACTGAATACACCGACGTACAGCTAGGCTAATCTCGGCTAACTGACGTCGCTTTGTTTTAATGCGTTTTACGAGTTTAAAACAATTGTTAGACATTTCATCGCCGCCGTAAGGCCTACCTCTTTCTCATCGTTGATTTCCAGGTTTCTAACAGCTGTAATTGACAACAACAAAAACTACACCGCAGCCGCTATCCGTAAACCGTCACCTTTGGCCGCGACGTCCAACCACCTTAACGGAGATTCAAAATACGCGTGTTAAAAAAATACTTCGCACTGATTGGCTGACTGTGGGTTGGCGTGCGCAGCTCATTGGCTGCACACGGGAGCCAATGAACAGCCTCGCCCCTCCCGACGGCGTCGGTGTCCAAAACCAAGCGTCACGACACGTTGCTGGGTGTGGTCTGCTGTTAACTGATGGGACAGTAGACCATGTGTGTCCCGGCCTAGACCGGTCTACCATGCAATAAAATATTTGAAAAATAAATGAGTGACTGAAGGAGTGTATAGCTTTAATCTTATGCCTATGACATTTTTTTAAAAAGGACATTAAAATAATTATTTTTGGAAGACAACAGTGCACATAAGATAACACTGACATAAAACATATTAAAACATTTATTAATTTTTCTTCGTGGTATCCATTTTTTGTTTTTTCCATCAATCCAAGAATCTGATTCAGAAACAATACTCCCATTCAGTAATGCCAGTGGTCCCGCATTGTGGTCAAAATCCTTTACAGCAGCAGGAACGTTTCCATTTCTGTCCATGATCGTGGCAATGGCAGAGTCATAGCGTGTCCTGAAATAGACCGACACTCAGGACTCATACGTGGTTATCCAACAAAGCCTCGATGAGTCTGGCACTGTTTGTGATGGCTGTCGTAACAATGATGAATTTATAACCTGAAAAGAAAAGAGAAAAACCCAATACAGTAAATCACAATATCCAATTTCTTTCTTGCCAGTCATGTTTTATAGCAATAAAAAAAGTGCTGCTTAATGGCTGATAAGAAGGTTAAACCAACCATTCAAATTCACCATCCATAATCACACTTTATTATTTAAATCAGCTCCTTTCTACCTTTCTCTTTGCCAAGGAAACGTAGGGCTGAGATCTCAGAGAAGGTACATCCCCCAAGGAACATGACCAGAATGGTCCTCTGAGTGTCACTCCTTGCTTTCATATCAGCTTCACTGCTGCCTGATGAGAGACAATGTGCATCTTCTTGAATCCATGACATTCACACATTTAAACACACTGTGCCCATTTGTAATTGTAAATGGATGTACAAGATGTTGGCCAGAAACAGATATATTGTTCTACAATAATAAATAATAGCATTGCTTAAGTGCTGTCATCTAACCTGAGGCTGCAAATTCATGGCCATTGAGTAACCGGGTGACTTCTTCCAAGCCTGTCCAGCCATCTCGCTCCAAAACCTAAAGACACGACCAGACACATTAGAAGCCTTGTGAAATCTCAACTCCCTGTGGTTCAATCTCCTCCATACTTCTGCTGTCAACACCACAACAGGAGCCAGTTAAGCAGTGCAGTGGAATAGTGGTCAGGCTGAATGACCCACCTGTTCAATGAGTTTACAGCTGAGTGGGATGTAAGCCCCACTGAAGATGTAGGCCATGTCTTTGGGAACGCGCAGGTCGTAGTCTTCATCTGATTTAGGCACCTTTACAGCAAATGGCCAAAAGACAGCAATAGCCTTGTTATATACATTACAAATGTATTTAGCAATTCATCAACACTGTACATGTTTTAACTAATAATATAAGTGGTATACAGCAGTATAATGTTTGGCATGAGTGTTTGACATTTTCCACCGGATCAAGGAATCTAGATATCGAACCATTGTGATTAAATTGAATGGCCTGATTACTTACCAAGTTTAGTCTTCTACTCAAGGCTCGGAAATGGCTCTTCTTCGCCAAAGAAGAAAAAGCATCAGTCAGCTTTCCTAAAACAAACAAACAATGTAATATAAGTGTGTGTGTGTGTGCGTGCCTGCCTGCATGAGTGATATTACAACAGAGAATTGCTGATATGCACTAGTATTTCAAGTTATGATAAGTACATGATTTCAGGAGGGGAGGATGATATAGCATAGTACCATTTTTAGTTTGGCACCTGTTTTACCTCCAGTTTTATCGTTAACCAGCTTGCCAACTTTGCTTTCCATGACGGTCAGGGTCTCCCCCGTTTGCTGCTCCACCAGAACTCCAAGCTGCTTCAGGTTGGCAAATGTCAGAAGGTGGTCTACGCCATAACTCTGACCAGGCCAAGCCAAACAGGGAAAAACAATATTAATTCACCAAGTTCCACTCAGCTATATGGTTATCAGTATGATAACCATAGTGTTATTATTTTATTAAGGTTTACCTGTAGGTATTGTGCTTTTATTGATTTGTAATCTTTGGAGAGTAGACCTGTGAGAAAACACAATCAGTCATTGTTACTGCAGCATAGGGAGGGCTTAATTTGCATTTAGACTGCACATCAAGAGGACTTACCATTTTCTGTGAGAGACAGGAGACAGAGGAGTCGCAGGCTTTCTATCATAGAGATCTTAAGGAAGGCCGATAAAATAATACTAATGAATAAGGAGTTTTCTACTGAACTGTTACTACTATGCATGTGTGTGTATCTGCAACTCACTTGTCTGTTGATGTGCTCCTCTATGGAGGAAATACATTCTCGGATGTCAAATCCCTCCAGTAAAGCTGTCAGGATTAGTGAAGAAAGACACTAATTATGTTTTGCAATATTGTACTGCAATGTTATAATAATGTAAAATCATAGTTTCTTTATCCAGGGCAGTGAAGCCATCTTACAGTGTTCGGTTTTCAACAGCTCCTGAAAGTCCTGCTTTGTCTTCTTCTTCATCATTGATTCACTGGCACCGATATCTTTAATGAATTATGTTTTTGTTTACTTAATGAACAAATGTAACAATTTCAAGATGAAAACTGTATACTCGTCTCAAAGTATGACTCACGTAAACTCAACAGCCGATGCTCTTGTTTTAAGCCTTTGAGTTCCTCTGAGACAAATGTCTTCATCTGTTTTATATCCATACCACGTCTTTTCTGAAGAACAACACAGGATTAATGTATTTATTTAATTAACTCTGACTGGTGGTTAATGGGAGCTTCTGGAATAGTGCTGCACACATGATGCACATGCTTCACTCACGTCGTATGCAGTCTGAAGATTTCTGGCTTTCTGACTGAGAAACCCAAAAACATTGGAGAAATGCTCATTCCGAATTTCGTTGAACACCTGAAGTAGATTCGACAGGAAAAAAATTCAGCTTGGCACTTTTTATAATCTTTTAGATTAATAAACTTGTTATAATCTTTTAGATTAACGTTATTCCCAAGTACTGTTGTTAAATCTTTTTTTATCCTACCTTATCTTGAGAGTTAAGCATTACTTTTAAACTTTTGTCAGATGATGTAACGTCCGGCCCAAACTCCACACACCCTGCAGAATAAATAGTCAAGTCACACGGTTGACATTCAGCCGCAAACAAGGTTGTGACTGTACCACTTATATCTGTTCTTAAGAGCTATGGAGAAAGATCTCTACTAAATGATGTAATGTAATGTAATACGATGTCATGTAGTGTGCAGAGATAAAATTACATTTTTTAAATAGAAATTAGTAGTTCTTTGGAATGTTCTTGGAAGTCCACTTGATTCGACATGAATACTTTCTTCTTGCTAGCTGCCCATAGTCTCATAGGTTTTATTTGTGTTTTCATTATGAGCCATAAAAACATGATGAAAATAAAAAACTAACTCATCAAAAAAAGGACACATCAAGCGAATCACAACTGCATGTGACTTGTGGTACATACCACATTTGATTCTAAAGATGTCATCCACTAATCCTTCATAGACAACTTGGGAGCACATAGGAGTAACGTAGTCCACATCTGGAATGGCAAAGATGAACCATTAAAGGGAAAATAGAAAAAGTGTCATCTGCAAAAATAGTAGGGAAAACTCTCTCTTCATACCTCTATCAATAAGAAAAACACTTCCAATTTCCCCATTGCGAGCTTTCTGTTCTCCTTCTTCTACTTGCTCCCGCCAAGACTCATATGCCATCTGGTGACATCCAACACATAACATAAGAATTAGCATTCATACACACATATAAAAGTTACATTAGCCTTATTGGAGACTGCCATTTTCAAAAACCTGGATGTACACATAGGTGTTACCACCATAGCAGACTTATGATCCCACCTTGGAACATCGGCCAATCCCATAGACCTTAGAGAAGGGGCCGTAGAGGGAGTGAAGAAGGTGCAGTGCACTACCAACTGTTCGCACCCAGCGTTGGTTCCCTTCCTAGGACAAATACATAATGAATATGTGGGTGTTTTGGACTTTGTGTAATTGAGCTTAAAATGGATCAATACTAGATAAGTGGAATAGACAAAACCATTTTAAATGACATAAATGTATAAATGCATGGGACAGTGGGGATGGCGGAATGTACTCATTTGGAATAAAGAATATATTTTGGCATGCAAAATTGTTTCTCTATTATACCAGAACGAAGTAAACATTAAACTTACTTTTATTATAATAGAATAGAATAAAGGTTAGAAATAACTAGACACAGCATAATGGGAAGAGTTTGCAGCAATGAGCAAACATTATTTTTCCAACAGTTTGAGATCAATACCAGGAAATAGTCTCGAAAGAACTCGGGGAGCTCCAGGCTGATGATGTCATCATCCAGTGGAAGGAGATGAAACGCCCACTCATCAGTCGTTACGTCTGAAAGAAACATTTTTTTGTTTTACAGAAATTGTAGATATTGTAGATATATTCAACGAAAAAGAGACAAAAACACAGACACAAAAGTCACCTACCACCAAAGATTCCCTGCTCCTCCAATACTGTCTCACATGCATAGAACTGGAACGACAGGATATCAGCAGAAGTGTGTTAATGATTCGCACGTCTCAGGAATTTGGAAGAAGACAAGAGTAATGTAAGCAGGACCGAGGACATAGTGCTCCACCTTCTGAGGGGTAAATATGATTTTGTATCTTCTGAATTTTCCAGAAGCTTTGTCTGCATTCACCACATCTACAAAAAAAATAAGTTAAAAAGCAGACTTCAAATGATTGAGTAGGCTAATTATTGTATTATTCAGATTATAATGGTGTGATAACAGTTCCTCTATAATGAAAAGCCAGGCTATTGCAGAATTGTATTGCTTACATACCACAAATCCACTTCACAGTTTGTAGTCTTGGACGTATCAGAAAACACAATCTAAAAAGAGATTTGAACACTTTCACTAGAATGTAAGCAATGTATCCACAATATGAGCTGGGCTGTAAAGGAGCGCTATACTTACTGATCGGAAGTGCTCACAATTGGCTTATTTTCCACTTTGTAGAGTTTGTCAACTTCATGTTGCTTTAAAAAAAAAAAACGCACAAAGAAATGAAAATGGGATTTAATTCACTTGAACTTCTTTGACTAAGTGTATACTTGGTAGTAAAACGTACCTTAAGTGTAGAGACATTGGCAATTCGATCAAGAGGGCTCATCAAGTCAGCCTCAATAAAGAGGTCCTTCCTTCCAGGTAGCTGTAAGAGAAGAGAGATCAGGGGACATGTGATGTCAGCTTTGAGTGTATGAACATATATGACATATATCCTCCTGCCCCAGAGTCCACATTTGAACCCACACATAGTGGAGAACACCCAACAGTGCCCACTTATTTTAAAGCATCTGTCAAAAAACAACACCAGTAGTGCAGTGAGACCCACCTGCTCCAGCAGGTAGATCAGCTGGTCCCTGGCCAGCCTCTTCAGCAGCGAGAAGTCTGGCAGCTCTGGGGAATCTCGCCTGCTGTTAGCCATGGAGACCGGTGACAAGGAGGGCCAAACAGCCGCCTATAAACACGCTTCTTCATATGGGAGACAATAGGGAAAGAAATCTTGTATATTTACTGACAGTCTGAAATTAAGATCGGTGACAATTTAAAAAAAGGCAGCGATAATGTAATGACAACCCTCATTAAGAGCTAACGTTGCCTAGCTTGAAAATCCACAAATAGATGATAGTCTTATAAAAACGTATATATGCGTAAATGCGATTGTAAAATCGCAACTCCGCTTATTTACTGGTATAATTCAAATGCAATGTCATTTGGTAATATTAAACAACAACAATTTGAGGTAGTTCACGGTAGGGCTAGCTACCTTCTTCCGTAGTTGGGACGAACGGAACTAGGCATGCAGGGAGCTTGTTTCACTCCGGAGCTATTCAGAGAGGACCTCTCTAGGATAGGCACAGCAGGAGCGAAACTCTCTGACATAAGACTAGAATAAGACTTTTGATTATTAAATCACCGTGCTTATCACTATGAATTCAGACACGACTGTGTTGTTGGAAACGGTAAATTTTGCGGCAGAAAAACATCGCAATCAACGACGTAAAGATGTAGAAGAAACCCCGTATATCAACCATCCGATAGGTTGGTTAGGTGGTCATGTTATTACCATTTAACGTGCTTTCTTTATGTAAATATGGATTTGCCGTCTGCTTAAAGTTGTTTGTGTGTTTTTTTCAAGGAGTTGCAAGAATCCTCAGCCATGAAGGGGGCATTGTGGATATTGAGGTGTTGCAAGTGAGTTGTCAGTGTTTATTGTAATAAAAAAAAAAAAATATATATATATATAATATATATATAATATATACTTTCATATATATATAATATATATATATATATATGAAAGTCACTACAGCCAATAACCCCATGTTTATTTCCCCAAATGCAGGCAGCCCTACTCCATGATACTGTGGAGGACACAGACACCAGCATAGCAGAACTAGAGTTAACTTTTGGGCCAACGGTGGCACGAATTGTCCAAGAAGTGACAGATGACAAAACCCTCCCCAAACAAGAGAGGAAACGTCTGCAAGTGGAGCACGGGCCCCACTGCAGCCACCAGGCCAAACTGGTCAAACTGGCTGACAAACTGTACAACTTGAGAGACCTCAATCGCTGCACACCTAAAGGTGGCCTTTTGTTTTGTTGTCTGTTGTATTTTGCTTTTCTTATTACAACTGCTATAGTGCTATTACTGCTATTTGTGTATTGTTTTATAACCATGACCCTTGGGTGTATTTTTAGGCTACATTTAGGGGAACTGATGAAATGCCACCATGTACACAAGCCCTATGTGTGTTTTCAGGTTGGACCGCAGAGCGAGTCCAGGAATACTTTGTTTGGGCCTCGCTGGTGGTGAGAGGACTTAAAGGCACCCACCCAGCCATTGAAGATAAACTTGAAGAGCTGTTTAAGCAGAGGGGACAATAATAACAGTATATGTAATTAGTTTGTGGAATTAAAAATATCGGAATCATTTTTTCCAACTACATGAGATGTAAATATGAATGATACAATCATAATAAAGGATTTGCCCACACTCTGAATTATGACTGTTTCATATTTGTGTATATGTAACAGGAACTGCAACTATGACTATAGTGATCCAGTCGGACTAATAGTGCTTCCGGTCCGTTCTTCCCCCCCAGCTTTAGACTTCCGTTCGAGTGGAGAGTTTATGAGCGTGTGTTGTAAAGGCAATATTTGACAAGGCCTATATTTTTGTTTTGTTGGTGTATTAATTCGGGCAATCATGTCTGGACGTGAGGCCCTCAATATGAAGTTACCCCCGATCCAGTCTACGGCGGGAGCGGTACCGATTCGAAATGAGAAAGGTGAGATGTCTTGCTATGCGACTAGCAATTTAGCTATTTAACGTTAGCTAGCGGTCCAACGATAACATGGCGTAGCAGTGTTTCATATAATGTAAATGTTGGACGGGCCATCGGAGAGGATATTGTATAGGATATTAAAGTATATGTGTAAACGCGGATTCAGTTAATCCTTATCCTGGGCCATATTAATTACATATGCATTTGGCATCTTCTCTAAACTTTAAGCCACTATCCCCGACCTGACGTTATTGTTGTTATTATTATTGATGCTCTGATTCAAGTACAACTCTTGGTTATGGACTTTGAAATGTATCGCGCTGCATTTGAATACGTTTAACTTAATGTTATGACTCCATTTACACATGAACAGGTGAGATTTCTATGGAGAAAGTCAAAGTGAAAAGGTATGTCTCCGGTAAGCGTCCTGACTATGCTCCGATGGAGTCGTCGGATGAGGAAGAAGAGGATTTCCAGTTCGTGAAGAAAGGAAAGGATGCTGAGCCAGAGACGGAGCTGGAGGAAGAGGAGGTCTCGGATCCACGTCTCAAACGTCTGCTTAACCGAGTGTCAGAGGATGTGGAGGAGAGGTACATGTCTCTTGTTTGTCGTGCATGTCTCAAGTTAAGATAACTAGGGCTTAGAGCTTGCCTTGATGATCATCCATCATTTCTATTTCGTTTCGCTTCATAATTCAATGAATCGTCCTGAGTCACAGAACATCTTTAAAAAGTGGGGCTGGAACTAGTACACAGTATACTGATAATAATTATAGTGTGATCTATCAAGTACCAACATATCCATATAAAACAAACCAGTACAATATGAAACTTAAAGTCTTAAATGAACATGATTTTCTTTTTCTTTTTTAAATAAACATGCATAACAATGCATGGAGATCACATTAAATGTTAAATGAAAAAATGCTCAATGTCAATTGTCTGTACTAATAATGACCCTAATGGCATTGGCAAATAGCCACAGTTTACATTTGTCAATCAGCATCATTGGTGGAAAATAATAGTGTTTTATACCTACCAAACTGTTTCTCTAAAAACGGCACCATCTTATAACCATACACTTGTGTTGCTAATACCACTAGAAATGCTTATTTGGGCTCATGTCTTCCTCCAGGCTTGCAAGACACAGACAGATCGCGGAGCCCGAGTTGATAGCAGAGAGCAGTGAGGACTCTGATGAGGGAACCTGGCACCCAGAACGCGAGGAAAGCAGTGAGGAGGAGGAAGAGGAGGAGGAAGAAGAGGAAGAAGAAGTTGACGATGAGGTTTCGATGATTTTCAAATTTTTTCTTTGCCGTTTTGAGCAAAAATAAATAATGTCCGCTCAGTGAGAAACAAATCTGTGGATGTGATTCCTCTACAAAGGAAATCGAGAGGCGGAGACAGATGATGCGCCAGAGGGCTGAGGAACGAAAGAATGAAGACATGGAGATTATGGAGGTGGAAGAGGAAGGGAAGTCGGGGGAGGAGGCTGAATCTGAGTCTGAATATGAGGAATATACTGACAGCGAGGATGAAGCAGAGCCACGACTAAAGCCTGTCTTCATAAGGAAGTAAGTAAATCCTATCTTAAGCCGCATTTCCACTCAAAGCATCTGGAACTTTTAGTCTACTTAACTACTTTTCAAGAAAAGGTTCCTTCAGCCCGTGTCTGCGCTCCCGCCCCGGTTTAAAGACCCGTAAAGATTATTGTAGTGCAAAGCATGCACCACCAGATGTCAGTCTACTGGAGGAACAGGCAGCTGAGCTGAGAAAGATGGCAACTGCGAGTTGTGGGGATAGCGTAGCGTACTAGTAAAAAAGAAAAATGTCTCAAAAATGTGCCCCTGTTTGGGAGTATTTTGTGTTTAGTACCGATGATAAAGGTGAGCCAACTAACATGGGTGAAGCTGTGTGCACAGATGTTGCCTTGTTGATCATGATTTACTGCTTTGCCAATGGGGTCATTGAAAGAAGACGAGCAGTAGTAGCAAAGCAGATTCAAACCGCCTGAAATGCTTCACTTAAAGTAAGCAAACGGATCAATACGGCCTTGACTTCCTTGTCGGTCCATCTGTCATCTAATGCTTTCTTCTCCATCATGTTGATCATGTCCAATAAAATGCTGCTACTCTTGACCAGTCAAGAAATATTCAGTACTTCAAGCCCCACCCCCAAAGTTCCTGTACTTTTGGACAGTACTACCCCCTGAGCAGGGAGTTTTTTGGGGGTAAAATAATGTCTAACCCTAACCCTGGTCCCTGCGGTGGAAATGCATGCGTTCCTAGTTCCTGGGTTCCTAGGATTGTACCACTAATTATCCAAAACAGCTTTCAACTTCAGCTATGTGCTATCCTGATGATAATTCAACAACATAGATGCCAAATAACATAAATAACATTTTCCACACTATCAAACCTCTACTTGTGCTCATGTGCGCTACAGGAAGGACCGGGTAACCGTGGTAGAGCGGGAGGTGGAGGAGCTGAAACAGAAGGAGCTGGAGGCCGAGGCCAAGAAGCAGGTGGAGGAGCGGAGGCGCTACACGCTGAAGATAGTGGAGGAGGAGGCCAAGAAGGAGTTTGAGGAGAACCGGCGCACTCTGGCTGCTCTGGACGCCTTGGACACGGACGGGGAGAACGAGGAGGAGGAGTACGAGGCCTGGAAGGTCCGAGAGCTGAAGCGCATCAAGAGGGACCGAGAGGCCAGAGAAGCGTGAGTAGATGATGGGTTAATGATGATAACATGCATTCATCATGAGATATTTCAAACAACATTATATTAACTACATTGTATATACAAATGGAATCAGAGAAAATTGTGTTTGTCTAAAGTCAAGACAATCCTCCTGAAGTAAAAGTCAAGTACTGTTTGATATTTCGGGTAATAGCTAATCTATGGTTACTTAGTGACTGTGGTGTATTCGCAAGTCCCTCAGCGTACAACACAGCTTCTAGCTATTGACATTGAATCATCTCATTGGCTCCTAGGATGGAGAAGGAGAAGGCTGAGATTGAAAGGTTCCACAGCCTCACAGAGGAGGAGCGCAGGGCAGAACTGCGTAACAGCGGCAAAGTTATTACCAACAAGGCATCCAAGGGCAAATATAAGTTCCTGCAGAAGTACTACCACAGGGGAGCCTTCTTCATGGTGAGTATTTATCTTTTTTGTGCATCGGTAGGAAATTATAAACTTAGCTGACGTTAACAGTGGCCATTCATTCAAATTCAAATGTAACCAATCAACATCAAGCTAAAATTTAAACTAGCCGAACACCACTAAAAGGTGTTAATATAAATTAATGTCTAAAGCTTGTTTAGCTCTCCGTGGAATTAGTCACTGAACTAGTACCCTGCAATTTGCCTCATAAACCAGACAACATATAGGTTGTATAGGTTAAAAAAATGTTATAGTTATTGTGGACATAATGAAGAGTGAAGTGCTGTTTGAGTTGCAAATTTAGTTCCAATATCCTTTTCCATCTTGCAGTCTCATTCATTTTGGCTGATGACTAAATGTGATGTGTGATGTTTTTCTAGGATGACGAGCAAGATGTATTCAAGAGAGACTTCAGTGCTCCTACCTTGGAGGACCACTTCAACAAAACCATTCTTCCAAAAGTCATGCAGGTCAGACTTATGTTCTTCTGCCGCTTGACACTCGGCATGCTGTTCACATGTCGTCACAGTAGCTCATCTATAACCGTTTGTTCTGCTGCTTAACTATTTGCATTTCCTTTGCCAGGTCAAAAACTTTGGCCGTTCCGGACGCACAAAGTACACCCATCTGGTGGACCAGGACACCACGTCATTCGACTCCGCCTGGGCACAGGAGAGTGCCCAAAACACCAAGTTTTTCAAACAGAAGGCGGCAGGGGTGAGAGATGTGTTCGACAAGCCCACAGTGAAGAAGCGAAAGACCTAAAGCCGGAGCATCGCAGATGCCAATCTCACCAGGCCCACGCCACATTTGAGACTTTAAGTGGTGTTTTTGGTCCCCGTAATTGTGTCCCTCCCAGATGCATCGGTAGAAACACTTTTACCTTTTTGTTTTTACTACTGCACTCTGGTTGGATTAGTGCAGAAGATGAGACCATCAACATCTCGACTTTCCTGTTTATGTACAGATTATTAGTCAGAGGACTGTGCTGCTGGCTCCCCAAACCTTTTTTATTGGATATGTATGGTTTAAGTTGAATGGAAATACAACATTTGCAAAGGGCCAATGTAATTTTGTAGTGTTCTATTCTGTCTGGCATCAAATATCCACCATCAATATATTTTGTTTTAAATGCGTTACTCCAATGTTAATAAAATACAATGTTTTTGATTTCTCATATCGAAACTTACAGAACGTTTTTGGATTTTCCCATGAAGATCATTCCCTATTTAACGCATGCAAATATTGCAGGACTCAAAGGCACCCAGGTTTGGCTCACTCAACCATTTGGTGCCCTTGTAACAGGTTTCAGTTGCACAGGATACATAAAATGGATGTCATTGGTTTAAACAATTCTTGAAATCGGTTATTGCTCACAGAACAGACCCATTGGTCCGAAAATGTAATTGAGCCATTAATGACTGGATTTGGGTTATAGAGGCATTCACTGATTGACACTGGCAGGCTAATTGTGAAGATTTTAAGGACAAGAAAAAAAAACTAGGCTGTTAACCAAATGTGACATTTTATTTAAATAAAAAAGATATTGGTAATCCAACAGTTGTATCAGGCCAGTATAAGATGCCAACATGAGATCATGAAGCAGGTCAGGTGTGTATATGATGTTATGAAGGTGCAACAGTCCAATCCTCAGTTTGTCAGAGCTACCAGAGCCTCCACTACGTTTCCCATATGTTCCCTCAGACTGCGCTCTGCCACGCCCCTGGAAATCTCCATCTCAGACATCTGTGGATTATCACAAATCATAGTACCACCAAATCAGCACATCTTCAAGCTATAGCTTACATACATGAGTGGGTAACACCAAGAACTATACAAGTTAATGTAAACAATCTCCCAAGATAAAAAGACCCACCTGAACCTCAATTCTGCCGTAAAACAGCCATGTCCAGCTACACTTACAACATAATCTTGAATTTGTAAGAATTGCAACGCACTATGCACAATTCAATAATTCAGGGTGCTTATTAATGGAAAACTTACTATTAGTTCTACATCTTCTCTCTTGATTGTGACTTTTGCCAATTCTTTTTCTCTGAAATGATAAAGCAAATGTTAGTACCTGGCGTTGAATTGCGAGCCATACGTTAGTATTAGTATAGACTCTAGAGCAATACCAATACCAACAAACAACCAATGATAACATCACAATCCGTCACTGTCTGGATGGATTGTGTGCATTTATTATTCAGAGACTTTAACAGACAAACATGAAAGTCTGCATATAACTCACGTTTTACCTGTGTGAACATGACAATAGCCCCAATGAGTTGGCTATACTTGGCTGACAGAGAAGATGCACCATGCCAGATGGATAACATGCAAGTGCCATACATTTATTAGATCAGATTTATTATTGATCAGGATGCATGTCGAACAATAAATATTGACGAGAATAAATAGGTTATCATTAAGTTTTCTCTCAGCAAACGTGTGGTTGCTCATTCAATGTCTATATGTCTATACATTAACGCACCACACACTTTAAATGAATTGCTGCATGACGCCAGGGTGCCCGTTTAGCAGGTGTATTGCTGACTATACATTACATACGTGTTGTTTATTACCAGCTATAATGGAAAACTTGACATACTGCATTCACTGATGCAAAAATAAATCACATTCATTCATTCAAAAGCCACAGTTAACATTTCGCCCACCTGTCCTGTTTGGCTTTCTGTTCTCGCGATCTTCTGTCTCCGATCACGGACATGGCCTGAAACAGGTAGAAAGACACAGCAACGTTTGATAATCTGCTGTCCACAGCTCCGTATGGACAATATTGTCCACATGGCCAGACTCCTTCATATTTGACTAACGCACTTCCTCGATTTAAAATGCACCGAATGACCCCCAGGCAACACTAGCTGGACGTTAAAGCCGGTATCGGCCACATGCTTGCTAGCTAGCTAACTTAGCTAGTCCCTCCTCACCGTTTCCAGGTCCGAGCTGGAGATCTCCTTCTCCTCTGCGTAGTCCGTAACCCTCTCCAGGTCCGCCGCTCCGCTGTCATGTTTGCGAGGCTTTTCCACTGGTTTCCCGGTGCAGTTTTCCTCAGCCTCTAGATCCAGATCGACGTCGCCCTCGGCTGCCATGTTAGCTCCGTTACTTGGGGGAAGAAGAAGACAGAAGTGTCGGAAGGAAAATGATGTTGCACTGACCGGATGCTGCTCACACAGCCTCGCCAACAAGACCGGAAATACACAGCTCGCATATTCTTTTCATAATTGAACCATAACAAAAGTTATTTGATATGTAATATTTTTTTATATAATATATTTTTATTTATTTATTCCATGATACACATTTATGATCTAAACAAAGTCATTGTTAATTAAGATGTACAATAGCATGTAGGCCTATAACACATAGGCCTATATAAAAAATGAACAATTCAAATAATCAGAATATGTCATACATCATTTAACCCTTTGATGAATTCAATTTGTTCATGTCATATTTCTTTGTGAGCATGGTGTCGATGACCAAAATGTCATGAAAACATCTAACAAAACGTGTTTTACTTGTACATCTGTTAGATGTGTGTGCAGCCAGTCAGGATGGTCTCCAGGTGCTCCCAGCATCACAGCCCAGTCTGCAGGCTACCTGCAGGCATCAGGGATAAAAGTGTCTGTCTGCAGTAAGTATTACACATATTAAAGTAACAAAAATGTCAAAACCAAATTCTGCTCAAATAAATCATTTTTGTACATAGGGTACAAATAGGTTAAATGATTTAGTTATAAATATCTGTCTTTTCCTCCACGAAGAGTAACAGGTTCGAACTGCACCTCAAGGTTCATAAAGCTGAACAATCATAAGTTTGCAACACAAATAAATAAAGCAGTCTGTAGGCTATCAAACACTTTGACTTTAACCACAGCAACAGATTAAACCGTGTCTCCCAGCATTTTCTGGTCCTTGCTGGTATTAGCACAATCCACCTGTGGTAATCTGCTTAAAGGAAAAAGAAACCTCTCTGTCTCCTCAGTCACAGCAAGGTCTAAAATCACACCTGCTGCCTCTCCCCCTTATACACCATGCATGTGCAGCCCTGCCAGCGTGGGAAGATGCAGGGTTGACAGAGCCACACGGCTTCAGGTCCAGTTGGACACCGCTTCCCTTCATTTTGCTCTATGACTGATAATTGATGACAGCTCTGTGGACATTTGGAATTACCTTTGAGTGTCTATGGAAAGTTATGTCTTGCTTCTGTCTTTGGGCCCAGGTAAGACCCAGATATGGATTGAAGTCTACTCAGTCTTTATAGTATATGTTGAGATAGTAGGAGAGGGCAGGTATTTCTATAGGTGAGAGGAAAAAGCATAATGATGTATCCCGTGTAAATGTAACTGTACACTGTGATGTACACAGAGGCCTATGATTTAGTATCGTATTCTAAATAAATCCAAAACAAAAGTGGTTTGTTACTATATGACAAAACTTTGTGAAACTTTAAGGCATAGGCCTACTATTTAAATGTATTTCATCCTTTATTTATTCAATCCTAACATGTCAAAAGTTCAATTTGGAAATATGTGGCAATCGTCGTTTTTCCAAAATAATCCACCAAGTGACAGAGGTTTGAATATGCTGGGAGTGATCTGCTCCGGATCAGAGGGGAATGTATGGCGTGCGTTGCCACAGTCAATGAATCGCTACGTTTCCATGGAATCTCAATGTTTCTCACTTGTAACTATGTGTGTCATTTACACAAGACATTTTTTTCCCCATTTGACTTGTACTATGGATACAACTTTTGAAAAATGTTTTGCTAAAGAAAGGATCTTAACGTGTGTGTGTGTGTGTGTGTGTTTGTGTGTGTGTGTGTGCGTGCGCACATGTGTGTGTGTGTGTGTGCGTGCGCACATGTGTGTGTGTGTGTGTGTGTGTGTGCACGCATGTGTGTGTGTGTGCGTGCAACTGAACTTGGATTTGATCCAACTGTTATTCCACAAACCTATTGAAACCATAGATTACTCAAGCGCTAATTTGCATCCTCTAATTTGCTTTTGTTTATTCATCTCGGACCCTCTCTCCCTTCTCCCACAATGCAACAGCAATTATCTGAGAGTGAAAGGGCCCCTAGGAATGCCGGGCAGCATCTCACTGGGTGAGTGGGAGGGGGAGGGAGGTGCCTTGACCACTGAGAGTTAGACATGCTTCTCTGTGGGACTAATTGGTTTAGAAATGTTTACAGGACTAATCCATAATAATATTACACTGAGGGTCTGAGGTTTTAGATTTGCATCAAACTCAATTCTCCTACATTGGCCTTGGAAAATTGCAGCTTGTGTTTGTTTGGAAACATTGATTTTTGGCTGCAGCAAAGCCCGTTTTTCCCCATATTTTGGGGTGAAAAAATGTCGAAACAACTTGTGTACCAAGATTTTACGAATGATAAGAATACCAATGATTTTAATGAAGAGAAACAGTTGCTTTTCCACTAAGATAGCTCTGCTAAGATAGCATTCAAGTTACTTTAAAGGTACAGTGTGTAATTTTTACTCCCATCTAGTGGTCAAATTTGACTTTGCATACTACGGCAAGCGGTATTAGTCAAGATTCAAGAAGCTATGACAACATGTCTTCAAACACCACTTCATCAAGTTTTGT
>JAOPJI010000030.1:2577567-2592897 GCA_027122695.1 Merluccius productus
GTGTGTGTGTGTGTGTGTGTGTGTGTGTGTGTGTGTGTGTGTGTGTGTGTGTGTGTGTGTGTGCGCGCGCGCGTGTGCGTGAGAGAGAGAAAGATATTCCCTGGCAATATCCCCTGGAAAAAAAAAAATCGAACGTATGAGGAACGTATGTAGTGTGAAGAGGCAGGACAGTGTGCAGCAGGGGACCCTTTAGAAACATGTAGCTTTGGAGTCCATTACAAGCTGTCCTCCCATATGTAATGGGACGGTGGCCAGTGTGAGGTGGGGTGTGTGTGGGGGGTGGGTAGGATAATGGTGCAACACAGCCCCGTTTCTCCAGGGAATCGCAGGGAGAGACCGCGTCAACAACTGATGTGCTGAGGCACTGAAAAAAGCCCAAATAACGACGGTGTTCAAAATATCGACGAGTAGCCCATAGCTCTGATGCATGCCGCAAAAAAAAAGAGAGAAAAAAAGAGGCCTTGACTGTTGCTGAGCCCAGTGTGCATACAGACAACATGAGCCTGTTGCCTGGAGAAAAAAAAACACGTGTTTATGTATAGAACTTCGCTCCCCACAATGATTCTGCTCCAACGGTTGGAAAAGTGCAGGGTCGTCGGAACAGGGCGAAAAGCGCCAGTCGTTGAGCAAGTTTGATGTCGACATCTGTGGTGAAAATGTATTGGTAGATAAGGGAGAGTGAGGAGATAAAAAGATACAAGAACAAGTATACCATTATTACTGTAAAGGCCACAAAAAAAACTGTTCCTGAATCCTGCCCCATAAATGGGCACACATTCAGTAAACCGTTTGACCTCTTCTAAATTCTGTCATCTGGCTTTCAACAGCAAAAGGGATGTGGTCAGAACACAGTCAACAGATGCTGAAAACCCAAACAGTTCAGTGACAAACGTAGATCCCTTACTTTGAAAGAAAGGTGTTCTCGTTAGTGAACCCAGACACGGGGGAGAAATGATGGGCTCCAATGAAAAGTTGTGTACACCTTGAGCCCATTAGTGCACGACTGTGAACCACTGTGCCGTCTGAAACACTGGCTTGTTTATTTAAGTGTGGAGGAGTAAGGAGTAAGGGGGTATGTGCAAGATCAAAACTGGAGTCACAACACTGATTCTCTTCCCCCCTGAGGCAGCCAAGCCCAGGGCTCCTCTCTGGGGGATCGTCTCTGCCGTCCCCTCCAGAGAGTGTCTGATGTGGGATTGCGTCCCCCTGGGTGAGTGACTATTAAAAAAAGAGCAAGACCAGGGCTGGATAAGTGGGAGAGGAGGACGTGGGACTTGGAACAAGCCTGTGACCCAGCTGGGTGACCTGGCCGAGTTGGGCTCCTCGGGGACAGGTCCATGTTTCTAGCATAGGTCTAAGCCCTACCATCCCAGTAACCAGGCCGAGACAGTACACACTCTGGCCCCTTCCAAGTTTGTTCACCACTCCAACCGATACAAAATGGAAAGGTAAAGTCACAGCGTCTACATAGCATCTAGGACATAGCATCCGGGGGTGGGAATAAATCAAATAAGAGAGACCACCCTCCTCAATCTGGACAGACGATAAAACATACTGGCCAGACTACTAACCAGGAAAGAGGTTAGAGGCTGTGTGAACAGCCCAGTTCCCCCACATTTCTGTCATGCCTGACAGTCCCAAAGCACTGAGCTGCCAGACTTCTAAGCATTCAGATCTGCCTCAACATTGAGAAGCTGTAGTCACGGGGGTGGAATTAATCGATCACAAACATTCACCGCCGAAGGGTAAAAAGCGAACCGCTATGGTAAAACAGAGTGATGGATGCCTCTGAAAACCCCCGCCATAAAACATTTATGGCTGTCCTCATAGCGCCTGAGAATGAGCTGGTTGTAGAGAACTAAACATCATGGGTAGTTCCCGCCAAGTAGAGTGTATTGTAGCCGTAGCGGATACACTGAGAGGGTTAAAAAGGATTTGTGGCTCCACTCCAGGGTTGAACTGGTGGTAATCCAGGGAAGATGTGGTCGGGGATATAAACACTTCCTGCTCCACTCTCCTGAGAGGGAATACTGCAGGGAATCTGCCACTGCAGGGAGACAAGCGCTGGAGATCTGTTCCAGGAAATAACACTTTTTCAGAAATCCCGACACTGGACTGGCAAATGAACAAATGGAGTACGTCCCCACTCACCAGACACACAGACACACAAAATATTTGTTGAATGGGACTGAAATTACAAACTCTACATGGTGTATTGACATCATCGTCATACTGTTTATCATATCAGCATATCAGTAGTTTCTTGGCTTTCAATTGAAAAACGAGTCAAAAAGTTTGTGTGAAACACAAACTTCCCCTCCGCCATCTTCTTTTGATGCGTGGGAAGAGTTTTTATTCTCAAGACACTCATCTTTTTGTTCAAGTAAGCTTGAACAAACAAATGGCTGCAGTGAAAAAGTTACGAAGTGTACGATTTTCCTGATAACCGAGCCACATGGGCTTCCATTTCAAAGGCCTGTATTTATTCATTTTTAATAGAACCCTGGGCTGAAGCGCAAATAATTAACTCCTATCCTAAAATCCTATGAGGGCTGCAAGTTTATATTGCCCTTTGCTAATGTATGTGCTCAAGCTCAAAAGCATGCCTCACATTCAGACATTCATACACACGCCCACGGCACAAGAATCAACTACGCAAAGCAACAGCCAGTGTGTTGGGAGGAGTTGTAGTAGTAAGGTTCGCGTTAGCCAGGGGGAACCGAGGACACAACCAACTGACCGGCTCTACCGGTCTACCTCCTCAACTTCTGCTTTTAGTTCATTTTCAGAAAAACAATGGACTTTCCTGGCATTTTCTACATTGATCACGGGCCTACCCAAACCCTAGGATCCGAGACCCGACCCACCCGTGTGGCGGACTGTTACAGTTCGACAGTTGAACCGTAGCAGTCTTTTATTAGGCTACCGTATGTTGTATCCGACATGAACGTTTTTAGCAGTATTTTTCGTAGCAATTTTAATTACCGGGTTTGCCGGGTCTATAAAATACCCTACCCGTCTCGGACCCGGGATCCTCTCTCCTCTCGGAAATGCAACCGGTATGGTCTGTAATATCTCGAACAAAAACGGGTCGTATATTTTTATTTTTTTCAAAATGATCGGCTCTAATCAGATCTCGGAAAGGGCCTATTAGGGTTCGGTTCCGTCATTTTGGACCTGTACATGCCATTAAGAGACAGAAATACCACCGCTGAGGTGGGGGGGGAGCATATCTATTCTACACACTGGGATGACAAGCTGCTGCCGGAGGACAGACTTGGCCTGCACTGGCATGACATAACTGATGGCAGCCACACAGGGATAGAGATTAGGGAAAGAGAGACGGATAGATTACAAGATATCTGCTAAAGGAACGCTTTCATTTGTGATGGCTGGATTGCGAATGGTAATATCTGCAGGAAAGAAAGAACGGTTTAAAAAATGTTATCACCTCTATCACACAACAGATTGACAAACGTGAATTACAAATAGGTTACCAACTAGCACATGTAACAACTTCTGAAGGGATAATGATATTTGCAGAAAGACACCCACACTGAGAGACTGTTGGCTCCATCAGGTTTGTCAGCCAACCTGTTTCATTATTGACAACAATGATAAAAAAAGGGCGTGGACCTCCTCCACTCCACTGTCATGTTCCTGCACACCCAACACGGAGGCAGGCTCTGTGCACGGCATGTTCTGCATATGTCAGAATATGAGACACGGTGGCATGGAGGACGGCCAAGCAACCAGTCAAGACACAAACAGAGAGATGCAGCGAGAGTGGAAGAGACTGGCGAGGGGAGGGGGCTTGCCAGCTCTTTTATTGCAGAGCTATAATTCACTCCCCTGTAAACACTAGGCCAAAAAAAAAGCCCTCCAGTAATTACCAGGACTGCCTTGGGTATAGCACTAGCAGCCAGGCTGTGGCAGTGGAAAAAGGGGATGTTGGCCAACAATATGTATTCAGTGACAAGAGTATTATCAGCATTTGGCAGTCATCAAGACACAATGCGGTGGTTGTGATGCTGTAAAGAAAAAGAAAAAAAAGAGAAAAGAACACAGACAACGTGACAACAACATGCTCCTGGGCATTTACACCAAAAGGCTATCTGTCCTTTTGTTGCATGCCTTCACAGGAATAACAGATCAGCTTCGTCAGGGATGACAACAGACACATCTCAAACCAAAAGTGATGCATTGGCTTCAGCCTCCATCACACTGACCGACATTAAGTCAGATGAGCAGCATGGATATGTCTCTCTCGGGTTTGGTGAGGAAGACAGGTGATGGATGAAGATCTGCATATTAATGTGTCGGTAGGGTATGGAGGAGAGAAAACCTGAAAACAGTAAACAAGCAACAGACAGCAAGAGAACAGTTGCTGTGTCAGAGTACTCTCCAAGGGCTCATTTCAGGCTCCACTCACCTTCTCCAGTTGTTGTCCGGAGGCGGAGACAGGTATGTCGTCGCGTACGGAGAGCTCTCTATGTGGTCTATAGTTAAAGAAACACACTGTATACAAATGACATAGCATTTATTTTATATCGCTAGCGTAGTCATTACATTATCAACATGATCATAGAGAGACATGACAAAGAGAGCAATACATGGAACCAGCAGAAGGACAGGCAGCAAGAGAGCGAGACACAGAGAGCAATACATGGAACCAGCAGAAGGACAGGCAGCAAGAGAGCGAGACACAGAGAGCAATACATGGAACTAGCAGAAGGACAGGCAGCAAGAGAGGGAGACACGGAGAGCAATACATGGAACCAGAGGAAGGACAGGCAGCAAGAGAGGGAGACACAGTGAGCAATACATGGAACCAGCAGAAGAACAGGCAGCAAGATAGTGAGACACCGAGAGCGAGGGAGAGAAATGAGGGAGAAATTGAGGCACATAAAATTAGTGAAACAAAAATCTCTATGCGGTTGGGAATGAACTTCACCAGAGAATGGCGGCCTTAGAAATAGGCCCGTCGTAAAAGTCTACAGGCTACAGTGTAAATGTGTCGGAGTGGGGTGAAAAAAATGTATTATTTATGTGTCGGTAGATGTGCTCATTTAAAACGGCGATTGGAAGGCAAGTGTGAATAATATAGCAGCTTTGTTGAACGCGCCACTGGAACAATGAAAGCATTATGCTTTCTGCATGGAATGCACGCGCAGAGTTCCTGACATTGTCTCTGGAAGGGCAGGACTGCAGCCAGAGAGGACTGCTGTGCCTCACTGCAGTCTTAAGTCGTTGCATTCGGGAGCTGAGCTCCTCCGGGGCTCCTTTTTGTAGGTGGATAAATATAAATAAAATATATAGAAAATAATAGAAAATCAATGAAGTACATGTGCCAGTACACGGTACGCCCTCCTTGACGCCACATCAAGTATGGTAGAGCCGTCGAGACATTAGCCCTCGAACCACTCGTTATCCCTTCTCAACAACAATCATTCTCGTCCAACAGGTTATATCACTGGGTAATGCATTCTTGCACAACTATGACTGTAGATCAAACCACTTACAGGCACCACAGTGGAAAATGTATGAATGTTTCTGGAAAGAGACAAATTCAAAATGTTTGTGAGAAGTTCAATAGACCAAGACGGCTTTTATTTGGCCCAACAAAAATGAGAAATGCGGCAAACATTTGTTTTTCTAATGAAAGTGGAAATTCTGTGCACCATGTACATAAAGGCTCCCTGTCTATATGTACATATTGAAGTCTTCAGGCAAAAAGGAGAAGCATCACGCCTGTTTTACAACTTGCTTCAAGACTTCTGGGTTCGTGTTTTTCCATTCATTCAGACATTCTGTCTGTTCACAGCCACATATCCTGCTCCGGATATCCTTCCTACTCTTTTGCTTACATTTTCTAATGCCTTACAGACCCCCACCACTTTTTCAAGGTCAAAGCATTTTTGGAGGCATGACCTGGATATGAACGATGCATATGTTTTCTATGTGACACTTGTCACCAGAACACTGTTTCAGTGCATGCATGAACACAATATAGTAGTGAAACAAATCTCAGATCTATCACAGTCCAAAAATATGCAAATAACAGCACAGCTATCTCGTGATTAGCGGTTGCGACAGTTAGTTAGTTGTCCTGGTTTCAGATGGAACCAGTCATAATACACCAAGCCATCAGGATAGGATGTTCCTAACGGAAGTGGCAGAACAACAAAAGCTTCCCGTGACAAAACTGGAGCTAACAGATTGTGTCACTTGGACACGCAGTCGGGCTGCACTGCACAATGACAATTCAATGACCGGGCCGGGCACAGATACAGACGTGCTTCCATGGGACAGGAAAAGACTGCGTATCTTGATAACTCATCGGATGTGGATTGGGACGGCCACGCGACATAGATTCTATGCAAGCTTCACAGCCACGCACCGGTACCAAAAGATGAGAGCATCGAGGAACTAGCCAGTCCCGTGGAGCTATGGCAAAGAAGAAGCTGTGATATTCATTATCATTGTAAAGGTTTAAACGTTCTCAGACAGACGACCAGGCAACAACTATACTATGGAATGTTTACTACACATCATTCTTGGACCAACTTTTTCTGATGGGTTATTTGGGTTCAACTTTTCTCATGTTGGGGGTGGGGGGAATTCCCAAACATTCAACCACTAAGGAAGTTCTAGTTTATCAAGGGCAATCAGGAAGCAATCCAAAGATAACTCCTTTATTTATAATGTATATAACATTTCAATAATCAGAGCTGCGGTATACTGATTACCTCGCAAACGTATATATGAATCTTAGCTAATATTAAGATCAAGTTATTGTCTATAAATTGTCAGAAGCATTTTGAATAAAGTGGCATTTTGGGTACTAGCTGAAAACAATCTTAATGTCTAAAAAATAGCATTATATCATTCATTTGTAAATGTGTATAAAGTGGAAGATAAAATTTAACTCCACAAAATAAAATAACACCAGACGCATTATGGTGCCAGTATATAGCAAAATGTATTTGTTTATTTTTAGAAGACCAGCTGTCTAGTTCGGCCAAATTAAAATTGTAAAACAACCAAGAAAACTAGCTTCCACTGTGAGGGACATATGCTGCCTAATGAAAAGAAAGAAAACACACAGAGCATGATGAACCTAGTGAGACTGGGCAAACAGTCCTGTGCAGTCTCCCTCATCTCACTTTATATGCTGTACTGACTGTTTTGTGTTTTTCTAAAAATAACTACTTTGTCGCCAGACAAGTGCACTGTGTTTTCCCAAGATAGAAAGCTGGGTTCAATTTTAGAGCACAAAAGGAAATAGAGAGATTAATACTATGTTACCCTCCTCTATTGATAATTTAAGGTTTGTCCATGTGTCAGTTTTGGATTGTGACCAAATGAATGTGTTCAGCTCTCAAAAAGTACAAACAAGAAGGAAACTTTGTATTTAATTTCAGTAAGGCTCTCTTGCAGTCAGCCTTACCTTCCTTGCTCTTTCATCCATATGCAAGAGAAAGCCCTGAGATACGCTAACTATCTGTGCTCTGTTAACAAAACTAAAGTTCGCTAAATGAATGTTCCTGAAGTTTGCACTGCAGAAGAACACTGCGCTGTGCACGCCTGTGATCACATACCCAAAATACAGTGCTACTGATTTTTTATAGGCTTCTAACAAAAGCTGACTTCCATAGGAAATCCCCTGTGCCAAAAAAATAAGCCTACACCCGAATCACATACACACCATTTGTTTCCCATATGTGCAGTTTATGGACAAACTTTGTCGGATCACAGAGGTGGGCTGCGACGCACATTTTTATACAAACATGCCTCCATTGATTTGATCAGTGGAGTTGTAAGTTGTTCATTTGACCAAAGCAGTGGAACTTCAAATTGTCAATAGAAATAGTAAACTAAATAAACCCACTGCCTACTACACATGAGTCTAGTCTAGACAGTGTGTGACAACTTGCCAAGCTCTTATCCAAAGCTAGTAATGGGAGAAGCACGCTCTTAATTCATTAAGCTGAAATTGGCCTCTAAGGACAAGACAATCATATGGTCTTGAGTGAAATATTTACTTGTTACACTTTCTACCAATGTTTTCAATCTGGTGACCTTAGCCTTTCAAAAGTGATAAAAGACTCGCAACAAGAACATGTTAAATGGTAGAATTCCTCTACATGTATTGTACATGTATTCACTGCACAGTTGCCAGATCTTTAGGCCGTTTCACTGACTACATGCAATACTTTTTGTATGCTGACGAATTCTTGCACCGATTTACGGGGTGTTCTGAATCATTGCAAATTCTCCTCATCTCAATTTCTCCGACAATTGAGACCAACTGTAGGAATGGTAGGGGAGGCTAATCGTCGACAAATCTCTAACCCTCAATATGCATTTTCAAAATGAACTATTGGGGTCCTATCGCTAAGCACTGAGGAACACCATTGTGTTGCAAGATCCACCATGTCAGTTTTCCACTTGCTATATGGGCTTCAAACGGCAGACCTCACCACTTCAAACAGGATCGAATGACAAGGTTGCCGTTGTTGAACATACACTGGTTCTTATTACTGCGCTGCCGGCCTTGTGCTGCACCCAAAGGCTGATACTGTGATTTCTCAATCCAACGCTGCTGGACAGGGAAGTCGTACTGACAATATTTCAATAATAGATGGTTATGTATTGGAGAGGGGAAGGGGAGTAGCAGAGTCCAGGATAACTGTGCGGCTGCTGCATTCTCCCCAGGATTTTGTGACTCACACCCGCAACAGAGCACTGGTGTAATTAAGACATTTCTCCATGTAGAAACTGTGGATTTTTCATTGCAAAATGGCACACATATCCGCTGTTGTGCACACGAACATACGCATACATCTGTTCGCCACTGTTCACCACCATTATAGCATGTTACAAAGTGCTGCCAATGTATAACATTTCACATTAGCACAATAACTGGGCCGTTGCCCAGGGCCCAAACAGCTGCCTACACTGGTAAATATCAAAGACACAGGTCGAACAAGAGCATTCACTCAGGCATCACAGTCCACTCTGCCGAACAGAACATAACTCACCAACCTGATGAGACCCTTAACAACCACTTGCATATTGACCTTACTGTTGATGCCTTGATACCATCCACATTGCATGGTGCGCTTTTGTTTGATGCTGTGAATTCAGAACGCCTGCCTGCCGTCGAGGCTGGAAAGGATATCTGCCGTCCATGCTTGTCGACGGGTCTGCGATGTGGGGAGTTGATGCGATTGCGGTCCCTGTGGACTCTCTCTACCAGTCCATGGTGCCGGGTCCCTCTGACAGAGTCCAGCCCTGAATGGAAGCCACCCTGGGGAACAGTGGAGAGGAGAACACTGTTCATATCTCACAGGCTTACATTACACAGACAGCAGGATTTGAAATTGCAATATATGTGCCTAGCCTAGTTCGCATTGGGTGATGTGATCTGACATTCCTGATAATTGCGACAACTAGAAATATAATATAATTACAATATGTATATATACATACACATACACAATAATTTATAAATAAGCAAAACTGACTTGATGGAATAAATTATTACATAGCCTATGCAATATACAGAGACATGCAACGTATGCGTTCAATTGAGAAGGGTGATACTGTGAGAGAGGATTCTGTTTCTTTGCGAAGATAACTCTGGGTTTTATATTTAAAATAAACAATACATCGCATTGCAAACGCAGCTTCAAGGTTTTTCAATGCGTTAGCCATTTCTTCTTGGTGGCATTCACTGCAGGACCCGCATTCTACACACACACACTGTACTTTTTGTTTAAACTGAGCTAGTTGTAATCCGTGACTATCAAAGAGTGAAATCCAGAAGCCATTCAGATTAAGGAGTTTCCCTTTCCCATTAGGCCAAGAGATCCAACAGCTTAAAAGCCACTTTGCCTCACAACAACTGGGATTGATTTTCTGCACTGTGGTCATAGTGCAACTATCACAGCTCTGCCTCAAAGGGCCATTCTTCCAGCCCAAAAAGGGGACTTTTACCTCAGCCCTCTATATCCTGGCCATGCACTCTCCTCAGAGAACTGACACAGATACTGGTTTTTGGCTATTGCAAAGCACTGCAGGGATAAGAGCATTACAAGTGCTGTGCCTCTCAAAGAAGGGCTGAGAAAGATCTGCAACCAGAGGCAGGCATTGATCTACTATTCTGTCTTTGCCAAAGTCTTTATAAAAACCCATTTGAATTATTTAATGGCCTCAAGGGGGAGGCAAATTTGCACTTCTGACAGTCCAGTACAGTGTTTTACTGTTCTTCTGCCAGTAGTTTAGAAAACACTTGAATAGCAACTTGTGGGCAGATGCAACTGGCCTTGAGAAGGCTAAAGCTGAAAACAAGACCTTGGCTTGGGTTAAGATCGGAATTATACAGGGTGGGCTTTCGTTGTAATTTGAATTTAGCCATCACAGAGTTCTTTGTTTTAATGGATTTTCTTTACACTGACATCTTTGTCTGAAGTGTCAAATGAAGACATGCCATTATTGAAACAGCACTAGAATAGTCCCCCCAGACCAGTTGGCAGGGGCTGTTACCCACCTGGAAGTCGTTGCTGGTATTGCCAATTTGGTTTACGTTGGGCAGAGATCCATAGTAGGGTGCCCGTGTCTGAGACAAGCGAAGCTGCTGGATCTTCTGAAACTGCACCTGCCGCCATATCAAAACAAACACAAACTTGCATTAATATCAGATTTTTCTACAGGGGTGATTGTAAGCACTGGCTCATTCCTAATGGAACATGCGGGTTGGTGCTGATTAGAGACGGCGAATACAATACTGGCTTAATCCAGAGACAGAAAAAATATTAATTACGTCTATTATCTTCTTGTGCCCGTGCTATTTTCAGTAAATCTCTTCAATCTCATATCTCCCTTGGACAACACAATTCATGTCATTCTGTTGCCTGTATCAACACCTTGGAGCATGTATAAAACACCATCAGCATTTAAAATTCCAATCAAGCTGCTTCATACATGAAGCCAATCGTATAATGGTAATAATAAGAAAAGAAAGAAAATACTCATTTGTCAAATATTTTATTTAATTCACACAGAAGTAAAAAATTGTAAAAAATGTAACATTGGCTTTAGCATGTGATTATTTTATGTATTTATTTAATTAACAGAAGACAGGCTATATCGTGATATATATCTTCGAGATATTAAATAACCCATATCAGGATAAAAGATCTAAGCCATAAGATTTTGGCCTACGAGTTTCACAAAATGTGATCCGAGCAGTCATGACAGTTGTAAAGGTTTTAGAAAAAACGGACACATTGGGGTCCATAGGAGCAAGTGCGAGGGGGTGTTGTCAAACGATGTCAAAACACACGTCACACTCACTCAAGCTAGGGTGCACAGCCAATAGAAAACTACCACTCTGGAAAAGCCTTTTTAGCTGGAATATCCAACTTTCAAGTCAACTGCGCCTGCCTCTGTATGAGCCAATTTAGATTTTAGACCTACCCTGGCTTATTTCTGACCAATCAGTGCATCTTTTCCCAGATTGATTTGGGGAATCGCTCTTGCCTGTCCATCACAGGTGCGAGAATGCAAAACTTCTCAATGGTGGAGAAACGTAGGGAGGGAGAGAGGGAGCAAAGTCTTGCTCTCTTCTGCTCTCTTTTTGGCACTGATTGACCAAAATGTTTTCAAGAGTATCAAAGAATTTTTAACGTGCCAAGTTCATACAGAATTGCAGTAACCATGTTGATTTCCAATAAAATGGTTGAACGGCAGTTGACACTGGTAGACTCTCAAGCAACTAGTGATTGCATATGCAAAGAAAACAAAGCATAGGCCTTGTTGGGAAAAGGACACTGGTAGACTCTTAAGCAACTGATTGCATATGCAAAGAAAGTTTTCTTTGCAATGTTTGCAAAGAAAACAAAGCACGGTATTTTTGTTGGGAAAAGGAAATTGGTATTGATAGGACACAGGACTGTTAAGAAACAAACAAACACATCATTAGCATTGATCTGTGAGGAAATAAAGGTGATATAGGCACTAAACCACTGTATCATCAACAGATAATCACAGGAATCAACTCACAGTAAACAAGAGATAACTTGTTCTACCATGGTTAAGGTAAACGGAGGCAATCAACAAATGTGAAACAGTGTATATAAAGCTGTGTTTGCCCATTTTTCTACATTTAATTTCAAAGACTGCTTAATTTGATTGCATTTATGTACACACAGTCAGGACAGAGATCAAAGAGAACGCTCACAGCACAAAATAAAACATTAGACCATTCATCACCCCTCACTTTCACTAATCCAATGAAATACTTCAACAACAATCCCTCTTTTTATGTTAGAATGACGTTATAGGCATAGTTATAATTTCAAAAGATCAATGATGAATACAATTTTTGGTCATACCAAATTGAGCATAATTTTCTTCAACCACGGCTGTCCAAAAATAACAATGTTTGACAATAAGCGCTTACCAGTCAGGCATATTGTATTCAAGAGACAAACCAAAACAGATAGCCAACTTCTAATTACAGAGGTTTGCTGGCAGCAGACGGGCCACAGTGCTGTCAAACATCTGTACCTGCGCTCACTCACTAGGCCATTCTGCCTTGCAGGGTCACTGACAGTTCATACCTTATGGCAAACTTAATTCAGCAGAACCTCAAAACCACATCCTCTATGACTGGCCAGTCAAAACGCCCTCTAGTAAAATGAACACATTGTAAGCCAATGATGGTATGAAAATAACATGAATGGGACCTTTTGTATAGTCTCGGGAGACACTATGTATATATGTACCAACCATTTTCATGGGAGAATACAATTTGAACTTTTGTTCAATGCATTCTATAATAGCTAAATCAGACGCATATAGCAATACTGTTAAAAACTATTCACAAGTTAAACTTGAGATCACTGTGACCATTGGCAGCAAATATGGTAGGGCCCTTGCCAATCTAGCTCAACTTTCCCTTTTCTATTAATTTCTCCATCTCCTTTTATGGGAACCCATCAAACAGTGCAAACACTATTTCTGACCAAAATGTGGGCCCTCCATATATATATATATATATCCACTGAATAGCATTAATGTTTTAGTGCATGCATTAATGCTTTAGTCCATGCATGCAAATCCATCACGATATTTAAAAAAGGCGCGTTAGCCAAGCTATGACCTTAAAATATCTGGTTTCTATATCACCAGTGTAAGATCAAACTTTACGGAAGGAGGACCGACGCATCCCGCCGTGCAATATCGCTGAGGTGACATAACTAAAGCCAAACTAAAGCGGCTCAGGATATATTGATTTCAACACTGTGTGCTCTTTAGCTTCAACGCCGGGAATGATATCTGCATCTGACGCAACGGCTTGATCTGGAGATAAGGTGCCATAACCAGCACCTCATCAGACGAGATTATGTGTCCATGTTTCATAAGTGGACCAGCACTTATGACCCCCCCCCCCCCCTGGGTGGTAACAGTGGAAATGTAATACTTGGCAATATCAATATCATCTGACATCTCACCGAGATGGCTACATCAGCCAAGTTACCCAGACCCCTGCAACAAAAGGTTAATGGGAACATGTTGCACACACACACACACACACACACAGAAAGAGAGAGAGACAGGGGTGATCACGAACTGGAGACATTATTTACCCTGGAGACATTGAGGTCCGTCATGAGCTGCTCAAACGCCCGCGTCTCCTCAGCCTGCTTCTGGTTGTGCAGAGCGATCTTCTCGCTGAACTTCCTCGGGTTGGACCCACCTGTGCCCGGGGATCCGGACATTGTGCGGGCCGCAGTTTTTTTTTAAACAACAAAAACAACAACAACAACAAAAACTAAAAAAAACTTCAGCTACTTTAGAAAATTTAAAAAAATAAAAAAATAATAATAAATCAAACGAAGCGGTGGCTCCCGGAGTCTAGCTGTTGAGGACGGGTCGGTACATCCATGGTAGAAATGCCCGTCACATAGCTGCTCGGTCCCGGGGCTGAAAGGCCGGAGAGAAGCGCTGTTTTCCTCGGAGCAGCAAAGGCTGTCAAGATGAAGTTTTTGCGGAGCGTCTCACCAAGGCTGGTTTGGTTTTGCTGGCTGGTTTGGCTGTCTGGCTGGTTTGGCTGTCTGGCTGCTACGCGGCTAAGCTAAGCGTCGCTCTAATGAAAGTTGGCTAAAGAAGCTATACGACGAGCGGCGATATCACAACAGCAGACTGGGGACGAAGTGTGTGGCTGAAGTAATGGACGCGCGGCTCGGGGCTTTCAAAACGAGAAAATACTCAGAGCCGGCAAACTAAAGAGGACACTTTAGGAGGGTCGTTTGGTTGTAATGTTGTGGCATAGTACGAGCGGCTGGTGTCACTAATACAACCCGACGAAGAGAAGACAACTCCGGCTAGCTAGCTTAGCTAATCTGTCAAGTCTCTTGTTGTTGTTTTTTTACAAACACACTTTGCAAACTTGCAACACACACACAAAACCCCCCCAAAAAAACCCAGATTCATCCGTGAGTCACTTTGAACGCGGTGTGCGGTCCACTGAGCTGCAATCGTCCCCGGACGTGAGATAAGAAAAAGTGAAATATTGTCAAAAATAATAAAAATCGCAAAATACCTCCAGCGGTTTGCTGTAGTAGCTTTGGCTGCTCAACAAGTGTCAAGAGACGGTATCACGTCCGACCATCGCGGACCCCTCCACCACCACCCCACTTAACAAAAAATAAAGAGAAAATAAAGAAAAATAAGTAAAACACGACACTTGGTCGATACTGGCGGTCTTAAAAAAATATATAACGCAGTGTGGTACAGCGAGTCTGTTGGTTAATCCACACACAGCGGATACATCTGGTAACGAAAAAAAAAATCCAACAAACTACAACAAAAAACCGTTAGGATAATCCGGCCATGGCGACTGCTTTCGGCGAGGTTTTCGATGCGAGGTTAAGTATCGATAAATAATCGATAGTAGTGGGATAATAATGGATATAATAATGGATATATATATATCGCGTCGCTAGGCTAAAAAGACTGCTGGTCGCAACCAACTCGGAGTCCCTGGCTTCCTCATACTACCGGAGAACCGGAGAGCGGTTACCCGTCCGACGCGCCGCGGTTCCCGGGGTCGCCGCAGGGGGGCGCTGCGGGGCCGCCACCATGGTGATGCTGGTGGGAAATGTACGTTAAAAACACGACAGAAAACGACGCAATTACACGAAAACGCACGTATTTTTTGGCAATCTGGCAGCTTTATTCTAAAACATGACATTACACGTAAATGGACTGTACAGTGTGTGTGGGGGGGGGGGGGGGGGGCGGGGGGGCGATACATAG
>JAOPJI010000030.1:2647129-2657337 GCA_027122695.1 Merluccius productus
ACACACACACACACACACACACACACACACACACACACACACACACACACACACACACACACACACACACAGATATAGGAGCAGTGCTACCCTCTAGTGTTAGCACTGATGGTATAAATCACAACTCCTCTATGGTCCATATGGTCCAGGAGACTGTAGTGTTTTAAGGTTTAAAGTTTACTGCCCTCAGAGACAGCAGCCTATGATGTGGAAGCTCCAGTCTTTCAGAGAGCTGAATCAATAAAAAATGGTTACAATCGGTCAAAAGAAAACATTGTGAGAACATGATAAATTTGCATGCATAAAAAACACAAACATAGATCAACATCCAGCAAAAACAATAATAAAACAAAGGGGGGCTGGCACTGAGACAGTAAGTCAGAGGTGTGTAGGAAGAAGTTTGTCTTCAATCTAGATTTTAAAAGTTCTAATATGAAGTGGGTGACTGGAGGAGTGTTTGTGCCCTTTCTGAGAATGATTTGCTGACTTATTTTTAACTCCTGGGATCAAATAAGAGCTGAAAAACAAGCTCATTACTTTAGCCCACTGAATGCAATAGTGAGTGGTGTGACTCACACTGTGCTCAGATGATTCTGGGCGGTGTTGTGTGTGTAGTGCATTTTTCTGCGTGGACGTTTTTAATTTTGTGAATACCAGATTCAATGTCAAACGTAACTTGGCAATATGGTAAATATATGATGGTTTAAAGGTGCTGACTGCATTTCCCTTATCTCTTTGCTTGTTATTTTGGTCCTCGCTTCTCTGCCCCCAGTGTTAGCTGACTGTTAGCAGGTGCAATGTGTGGATGTCTGGGAAGAAGAATGCAGCATCCTCTTTTTGCCTCTGGTTTGTCTCTGGCAACAATTTTTTGGGGAAGAATATGGCAGCTCTACCACCAACAACATCACAATTAGGGAAAAAAATAATCTAAAACTGAATTCCTTGAAAATGAGTTTATTTAAAAAAATATAGAAATGGGACAACATGGACACATTGCAATGTTTTAAGATAAGATAAGTGAAAACACACACCACTGTATAATCGCTTTCTCTCTCTCTGTATATATTTATATATAATATATAAGAATCATAATGTTAAATTATTAACGGTGTTGAATCCAAGTAATCAAAAACAGAATATCCCCACTATTGTCAACAGGGTTTGGGTGAGTGGTCACAACAGTAAATAATGAACAACAAACCAGTAGCCTATGAATCTTGAACTGTAGATGGCTATGTATTCTAGGGCACTCATAAGGCATATCTTTCTATTACTTTATCAAAGCATCATCACAAGCTAATAGAGCTAGCATAATCACGTCTGAAAGATAGCAGGACACAGCCTCGTTTCCCGTAAGCCCAATTTCTTCCAACTGTAATCAAATAAAGAAGTGAATTCCTAAACGATAATGCATACTAAACTAGGGAACAAAGCCAGGAGAACATAAAGGAACAAAGGTGGTGCTGTTAAGAATGCTATAATGCGAGGCAATGTGCAAAATAAAACAGTGCATTGCAGGAACTCTAAAGCAGCAGGGTGGTACAGGCCATGTTATTATGTTCAATGGCATGGTGGTTTGGTCCGCACACAGCCATCACAAATCAAAAGGACCCCATGTCCTTATAATGCTTATTACAATGCCATGTTGAGCACTCCAGGTGTGTTTCTTCATGCTATGAGGCCCCGCCTTCCCCTGAATCTGCCAGAAAGGGGTAGCTTAGAGCGGGTGGAAACCCTTGGCTCCTGGGCTGATCGTCCAGTAGCATCACATCTTCCACGTCTGTCCCCTTGTACCTTCGTCTACAGATCTTCACAGTCACTTTATGGCCCTGAAACGTTTTTAGGGCCTCCTTGGAGGCCATGGCTCTGGCGGCCGACTCGTCGCGGCCATAGCCGGTGCCCATGTAAACCGTACTGCAGCGGAGCTCACACACCTGGCCTTCCTTTTGCGCGCGGCTTGCCGGCAAGTCTGGAATGTCCTTCAGCGGCACAAACACACAGTTCAGGCTCTGCTTACAGGACTCCACGCAGCTCTGCAGGATCTCATGGTGGTCCAGGTTGGGACCAAAGCCCCCCGCCGAGACCAACTTCCAGGCCACGGCCTTGTAGAGGCGGTTGAAGAAAGGCTGGTGCTTGGCCGGGGCCTGGGGCGAGGGGCCTTGTTTCTGACATGCAGGCCGACCATCCCCCTCGTTAGGCCCAGCTTTGACCTTTTTCACACAGCTGTCACCATCATTCCCTGAACAATGATGGACATTTTAATGATTGAAACTCACAAACACTGAAATGTCAGCGTCAACTATTACACAACTTTATATATCTGTAAATCTTAGTTCAGGGGCAAACAGACGTGTAGAGAACTACCTAGGTGTGTAAAATCAGCTATTAAGGTAACTTTGCCAATTTAAAGCTGTGGCATAAATAAAATTAGTTTGCTGGTAAAAAAAAAAGCATATTGGTGCCAAGTCAACAGTTAACATAAAAAAACATTTAGGATTCAGCAGGTGGTTAAGCAGTCTTGTGAGCCAAGTGATGCTCATCATTCACAATTGTATGTATAAGTCACTAATGGAGAACAAGGAGCTATTTGTAACGTAAAAGAAAAGGTTACAAATAGTGCCATGTTCTCCATTAGTGACATATACAATTATAAATGATACGCATCACATTAACAAACAATTCATTCTGACCACAATGGGTCTATTGCATGGTCAGGGAGTCAAACTGAGAACAACAAGATCCATGAAGAATTCATTCAAACATAGGACCCTTTGTTTTAAGATGTGCCATTACCAGATGAAGCGTTCCGCTTTCCTTTCGCTACGATTTCATCTCTGGTTGTGCGAACCGGGACATCCTCCACAACTATCCCCTCACCCATATCCTTTATTTTGACCATTATAGGCTGTGGGTACCTAGAAAACATAAAAAGGTTTAAGCTTTTCTGACACCCAATGACTTCAAATAGGACAAATGTAAATGTTCTCGGTGTCAGTGTGTGTACCTGCAGCCTAAGAAGACATTGTTCGCCCAGACCATGGAAAGAGACAGCAGTCTGTCTAGACTGCTGCTGTGTATGCCTGGGTCAATGGTGGGGAAAGCCTCCATGTTTCTGAGAATAAACTCCCTTCTTGCCGACCATTGCTTGTTGGTTTCGCAATACCCCCTAAAGGACTCAACCCACTGGGCCAGGTGAGGATTCTGGCCCAGGTATTCAGAGACAATGTCCTCGCCACGCCTCTCCTCCGCCATCACTGCAATAAATCACAACACAATACAAATGACACATCTTTGGTTTTAGCTAGCTCCAGTGTAACATTGACTAAGGGTCTTCCCTATTGAATGTGGCACTACCTCAAACCTCACCATAAACATTTACAGAAACTGTGCAATTACAAGTGAATCTATACGTAGACCTATATGATAGCTGGGAGGGTTGCGTTTTATTTAGACTTAGACGTATCCGTACATTAGCTCAACAAGGTGGTCGTCGTCACCAAGCCAACCTAAACAAATTAGCAAAGCTAATAAAGGCTGAACATAAGTAGCAAGGGGACAAAAAAGTTACGAATATTACAACAAAACATAACCAGCGACTAATATCAACAATAGAGGCTCTGGCGTAATATAAAATCAGTGCGTAGCCCGGTTTACTTTAAACAGTTTCAACAAGTAGTTGACAAACCTTTTCCAGCTCTTCCAGTTGCGAGATGAGGCTAGAAAGCTACATGGCCGAATGATGACGACAGCCGGATGCGACGGACCGTTTGGTGGCGTTTCCGTGCCATTGAACTACAATACCCAGGGATACCTCGTTACTGCCAGAAAGTGCGTTATTATGTCATTAAATTGCTTGGATTTCTAGCCAGTCTACCTGAAATAATAATAATAATAATAATAATAATAATAATAATAATAATAATAATAATAATAATAATAATAATAATAATAATAATCATACTCAAAATCACGGATAGTTTGGAGTGTTTCTTTGCATGACTTCTGCCACAATGCAGACGTAAATAAGCGATATGCAACAACCACCCAATATGGGCTGCCCAGTCTGCGCTTGACTACGTCACCAAGCTGCGACCAGATACTTTTTTGATGGGATAGCGACCGTTTGACAAACCGTTTGAATGCCCTTTTAAAACATTGATATAAGGCGGGTTACAATGATTCACGAACTACTGTTAGCGTTAAGTGGATATCCTGGCACAATATTTAATTGGAACAAAAGGACGGGCTTGCAGGTGAAGACCTTTTTTAGCATGTAGCTAGAGCAACTTGTGATGTGCATGAACGTTACAGTTGATCCTGATGTTTGTAGTGTGCATAGTGCACGTTATGTAAAACAAACGGTAAAACGGTAAAGTGGTGTGGTTTTACATATATTTTACAAGTATGCATATACATTTGCTTTGAATACAGGTGTCCCAGGACATCCCATTTCTTCACCCAAGTGAGGCAAGTGTCCTGAATCGCCTCTCCAAACTGGGCTCTGATTACATCCGCTTCACAGAGTTCATAGAGCAGCACACCGGACATGTGCACCAACAGGTGAGAAACACACACACCAGGGGACATCATAATCATATATTTAGTGTTATGTTTTCCTGATCTTGATGCCTATTTTGTGTCCCAATCAGTAGCTTTCTTATTTGAATTACTGCTCTGTTTGGTGGTTGGCTAGTACTTTAAAAACAATGACATTATTGAGTGATCAATCTGTATAATAACATTGCAGATGTGCTTGAACTATGGTACAAGAGTACAGTATTTATGTAAGCCATTGAACTAAATGCTATGGATGCTGTTTTCCTAGGAGCATCACAACAACCCGCCCAGCCAGGCTGGACTTAATGGTATTTACTTGCGGGCTTTCTGTACTGGACTGGACACGATGCTGCAGCCCTACAGACAGGCTCTGCTGGACCTGGAACAGGAGGTATACAATATATATTGGTTAAATATATTAACCAATCATTCTGTTGCATGTGTCAACCAAACAATTGAGTCATAGTAACACAAGGTCTATTATAAATATACTTCTACAATTTGATGTGTGTTATTGCACTTATTATAATGCATACTGTGTGCTGTGCTCTGTGTCTTAGTTTCTCGGAGACCCACATCTGTCAATATCCCACGTGAATTATATGCTAGATCAGGTAACGGTTGGGTTGATTAATGTCCGGGTGATGCATATTTATTGTTGAAATCCCTATTCATGAGACCATGTTTGACTGACAATGTTCAACTGTATTGGTTTAGTTCCAGCTGCTGTTTCCCTCTGTGATGGTGGTGGTAGAGACAATCAAATCACAGAAGGTAAAGAATAACTCCTGCAGGTCAAAAATTGTCTCTCTTACTTCCGACAATTCACAAGGTTGTCGGCCACCATATCCGAGTACAGTATTTTGGAAGAGAAAGACATTTGAAAGCCTGTTTCATTGTAGATCCATGGCTGCCAGATTTTGGAGACGGTATACAAGCACAGCTGTGGGGGCCTTCCTCCTGTCCGCATGGCATTGGAAAAGTAAGTATTTCTCTACCTTGATGTGGGGGGGGGGGGGGTTCGCTTCACTTAAGAGTGATGCTTCACCACTCTCATATAGTCTTCTTCCTCTGCTATTGTGTATTATGTATTATTTATGTATTTATTTATTATTACTTAATGTATGCTACTAATATTCTACTAATGTATTCTAATGCATATTCCTCAATTGCGTGCACGCAGGATTCTGGCAGTATGCCACGGTGTGATGTACAAGCAGCTGGCAGCGTGGATGCTGCATGGGCTGCTGCTGGACCTGAGCGAGGAGTTCTTTGTGAAGCAGGGGCCCAGCGCCGGCGGGGCAGCAGCCAATCAGGAGGAGGAAGAGGAGGATCTGGGAATAGGGGGGTTGAGTGGCAAACAGCTTAGAGAGCTGCAGGACCTGGTAAGAGCTATGTATCAGGATGAGATCTATGGATCAGTAAGGGTATTACAATGACCGATCCACATCACAACATGATGTTGACTTGCTACTCATTAACACTTTTATCCAAAGTGACATACAGTGAATGTTGTTTTTGAGATGCATATAACTAATGAGCAGGTAAGGGTTAGGCGTCTTGCTCAATGCTGCCTACAGGTATGGACATTGAATCTCGGGCCATACATTCAAAATGTATACTGAAGAAACTCTGCAGCTTACAGTGCAGCACCTTTATTCGTAGTAATTTCGGTCCAAGACCTTAATACTCCCTGCAAGTTATGTGCATGGCTCACCTCACTGCTAGTCACATTCAATACTTCAAGATAACCCTGAACTGGGACACTCATTTGTAACAAGTGACGAGATCTGCTGTCCTCCAATGCAGAGGCTGATCGAGGAGGAGAACATGCTGGCGCCGTCGCTGCAGCAGTTCTCCCTACGAGTGGAGATGCTGCCCTCTTACATCCCCATCCGAGTGGCTGAGAAAATCCTGTTTGTAGGCGAGTCCGTGCAGATGTTTGAAAACCACAACCACAGTCCATCCAGAGCAGGTAGCTCTTCAATCTGTTCTGAGCAAAGAACAATGCTCCACCATCGCTCGCTTGTACATTTTTCAGTGCATTTCCATGTGTTTGTACGATTCCAGGCTCCATACTGAAGCACCAGGAGGACCTGTTTGCTGCGGAGTTGCACAGACTCAAACAGCAGCCTCTCTTCAGCCTCGTGGACTTTGAGAATCTCATTGACGGCATCAGGAGCACTGTGGCAGAGGTGGGTTTTCTTTTTCAACATGTGTTTTGGGTGAGCTGAACTCCTGCCTACAGAGGAGCATTTGAGCAATCTATCGACATCATAATGACATGGTGGGTTCAGTATTCTAGTAAAATTAACCAATGCTTCTCCCATGGTCATCGTTGGTCTTTGTCATCATATCATTATTATTTTTGTTCTAATGATTTTTTTCATATATGCAGTAAATGGTAATGTTATATCGTTATTGAGCTATTGGCTAAGACCTATTGAGTAGTGATCATTTATTGTGTCAGTATTGCCTCGCTAATCGGTGTGTATCAATTTGCAGCATCTCTGGACATTGATGGTAGAAGAGTCCGACCTACTGGGACAACTTAAGGTTGGTGCCTATCCTATTGGTTGGTATTGTGCTATTTGGTATTGTACTGTAATGTTAATCTTTTGCATTGAAATGTCATTGTCATCATTTGCATGCAGATCGTCAAGGACTTCTACTTATTGGGCCGTGGCGAGCTGTACCAAGTGTTTATTGACCATGCACAGCACATGTTAAAGACCCCACCCACTGCTGTCACTGAACATGGTGCGTTGATATTCAAATTTGAACGTGCTAACTTGTCCACTAAATTGCCTATATTGTGATATTACTATAACTTGTTTACGAGTCTTGCAGAGATTTCCCTAGCAGTGCATGTGCTGTCTCTCTCTTACTGTGTGCTTCTTCTTCTCAGATGTAAATGTGGCCTTTCAGCAGGCTGCACATAAGGTCCTCTTGGACGATGACAACCTCCTACCCCTTCTACACCTCACTATAGATTACCAAGGCAAAGAGGGCAAAGGTTTGATGGCTTATTGTTTGAGGACATTCATTTCAGATAGACTATTATCCAAGATTTGTTTTCTTGTTTTGTTCTAAGGTTGAAATGACAAGAAAATGATCAAATTCTCTGCTCTCATTAGAGCAGTCTAGTATTACCGTAAAAAGGAAACCACTGGAGGGCAATATCAGTATCGTAGACGTTGGCACCCCCTAGACCTAGTAGTTATCTGTTCAATCACAGCCATGCAGCAGTCGATAACCATTTTGCTTTTGCTCCGTGTTTGTTCTCCAGAGTCCACGGGCACCAGAGAGGGTGCCACTCCTCCACAGGACACCTCCCCTCGTGAGGTGCCCCCTACCGGCTGGGCGGCTCTAGGCCTGGCCTACAAGGTCCAATGGCCTCTCCACATCCTCTTCACTCCTGCCGTACTTGAGAAGTCAGTGCCCCCACAGTACAATCGTGCACTACTACAATATCGTCCGTAAGGCTAGCCTAGCTGTCTAGCCTACAACGCTGTGTGTCTAATATTCAATTAGCCTACTTAGACACGTCTTGTCTAAGTCAAATACTTATGGCCCATAGAATAATAATTAGATAGTTAGGAAATAAGCGCCCTTCGTCCATAGATCATTATTGGAGGACCCGATGTGTCTGTATTTTTTGACGGTTTTTGAAAATCATACCATTGGGATTTCTATACGGTATACCCTGGTATACCGTAATACCTTGATACCGCCCAAGCCTAGCGGACATTGTTTAACATTGTGTTTAAACTGTGACCAGGTACAACGTTATTTTCCGCTACCTGTTGAGCGTGCGGAGGGTGCAGTCTCAGCTGCAGCACTGCTGGGCCCTGCAGATGCAGAGGAAGCACCTGAAGTCCAACCAGACGGACGCCGTCAAGTGGCGACTGCGTAACCACATGGCCTTCTTGGTGGACAACCTGCAGTACTACTTACAGGTGAGGGGACCGTACAGTGGATAGAGTGGGCGTTTCTGCACGTTCAAGATGCATGAAGATGGTTGGTGACCCGTGACCTAAATAAGAGGAATATATTCCACTTGAAATTTTATTTTGTTTTTTTGGGTTGGTTTCCAGGTGGACGTGCTGGAGTCTCAGTTTTCCCAGCTGCTCCAGCAGATCAATTCCACCAGAGACTTTGAGAGCATCAGACTGGCCCATGACCACTTCCTCAGCAACCTGCTGGCCCAGTCCTTCATACTTTTGAAGCCTGTGAGCATCTATAGTACATTATGAAATTCTCTCTCTCTCTCTCTCTCTCTCTCTCTCTCTCTCTCTCATATATATTCAGTATGATCAGAACTGTGGTCATCACATTAGTGGGTCGTTTCTCTGAAAATCCTGCAGGTATTCCACTGTCTCAATGAGATCCTGGAGCTGTGCCTCAACTTCTGCTCACTGGTCAGTCAGAACGTGGCTCCCCTGGACGAGAGGGGGACAGCCCAGCTGGATATCCTGGTCAAGGTGGGGATTGGGAGAATCTGGATTAGGGAGCCTTGCGCTATATACATTCTCATTCAGATAATGTGATATGTGTTGTCCTGTCTGTTAAATGTGCAGGGCTTCAGCCGGCAGTCCTTCCTGCTGTTCAAGATCCTGTCCAGTGTCCGCAACCACCAGATCAACTCGGACCTGGCCCAGCTCCTCCTGAGGCTGGACTACAACAAGTACTACACCCAGTCAGGGGGCACCCTGGGCAGGTAAGGGTCCCCGGTCAGAGCAGCATGCGGCCGTCGACTCCCATTTTGGGTTTCATGGCCTTAGTGTTGGTACTTCATAGAAATTAGTCCTTGAATTACTAACCTGATATTTAGATGGGGTTTTTTTTCTCCAAAATAATTGATACATTTTGATTTATTCTTAAGCATGAAAGATCAATTGGTGTTAAACATTAATAGCATGCTCCATTTCATTGATGGTTGTCTTATTCACTGAAACTAAAACTTTTTCATTGCAGCTTTTGAACGGGAGTGAATGACACAAGATGACTATCACCCTGCACTGTCATTCTTGTCATTCTTCAGATTGTAAATATTGGCACATAACTACAGCTGTTTAACCCGTTTCTGTACAAACTGTATATAAGCTACTAAAACAATAGATGTCCTTTTGTACAAAAATAAAAGATAATAAGATGAAACTGTCACGTTTTCTTTTATTCCATATAAACCGACAGATTAGAATTATATACAACAGAGGCATGCAGGAATCAGAACAATTACTAAACATTCACCATGATCAAAGGCATTTTTACCCTCCCCCCCTCCCCTCCCCCACAACAATGAAGCAGGTCATTAAGATGAGGCTGATGACGATGATGTCGTTGACGACGAGTAGTCATGGTGATACTGGGGCTTGCTACGGTAACCCAGGCGCTCGCCACAGATCACGCTCTGGATGAGCCACTCGGCCGAAACCAGGGGAACCGCCTGAGATGCCACGCTCTTCTCCACCAGCGGTGGGCAGGCGCCGTCCGTCACCACCACGTCAAACTTACCCGCAGGAATGTCTGGGGGGGGGGGGGGGGGGCCAATGTAATTTTGTTATGCATTATATATTAATTATCTAGTGCTGTGAGTTCCAACAGCAGGGAATGGTAGAATATACAAGTGTTTTGCCGTTTATTTTTTA
>JAOPJI010000030.1:2925081-2943325 GCA_027122695.1 Merluccius productus
TATTATTATTATTATTATTATTATTATTATTATTATTATTATTATTATTATTATTATTATTAATAATAATAATAATACATGTACACATGAGTGTCTATAGGGATGAGTCTCCATTACCCAGGACCAGCTATCGTTGGGGCAGTCCCGGTGGAGGGTCAGGGCTCGTAGTCTCACGTCCGTGGATACCATGTCTGCATGATCCGGGCCTCCCTGTCCTCCTCAAGACGGCAGCGCGTCTCCTTCGGGACCCGACCCCCCCCCCCCCCTGCGGTCCTGCTGCGTCCGAGACCCACGGGATCACCTCCAGAGAGAAAAGAAACCTGCAGGGATGTTCCTCGGAAGAATAGTCCTCCGAAAGGTCGCTCTCAAACATCCGACAGTGAAGTAATTCTGTACTCGCTCTCAACCTGCGGCTCCTCTTTGCGCGGGTTTGTGAGGAGGCCGCCTGCTGAGTGTTTACTTCACGGCCCATATAAAGTGAGAGTTTTTGGGGACTCATTTTAGCAACAAATGTGTTCTGGGAAGAGAGTGCTTGGTAGAAACTAGAGATTGTGCTCAGGAGAAACTAGAGAGTGACGATGTTGCTGAGGCGCTGCTACCACCACACGCACGCGCACACACACACACACACACACACACACACCTGTTTGGACGGTAGAAGGCAAAACACAAGTTCGTAGAAGCTCGCGGGGCGTGTGTGTGTGTGTGACACCTGACTCCTGGCCTCGCGCTACCTCAGCCAAAAGCCATTTGCAATCTTACCGGGGGCTTCGTTTGTGACATGGACACCCTGCTGGTCTCTGCAGGAGGGAAACAGTTATGCTGCACTGGTGCTACAAGCTACATGCTACATGGTGCTAAGCTCATAGTCTTCCCCAGTAACAACTAGACGTTATAATATAGGCCTATGTGTATGTTAGGATATTTAACAGGCTAACGGTCTAACGTTAGGCAAATGTTATAGAAGCTAAAGGTCTTGGTTTGACAGCGCTGGACTCTTCATGCTAGTCTCATGCTAATAGTAGTCAAAACCAAATGCTAAAGATGGCGCCACAAGAGGTAATGCTATAGTCACGATGACACGTCTATGCTGTAATTCAATGACGGATATGTTTTGGTATCCTGTATGTATTTTATATGCCTCACCTTTGAGTTGTATAGGATTAAGGCGTCTGCTAAAGGACTAAATATATACATTTACAAATCTACATTTACTGGATGATCAGTGGCTACGGTGTTGTGATATTTGCCCCTCCGCTGGTAGAAAAACCCCCCAAAGCAGATGGTTAGAAGACAGTGCAATCTTTATTTCTTTACCCTGTTCTGTGTTGACACCCAACAGAGCCGGGCTACACACACACACACATTGTGTTCCAGCTTCAACATATTCATATGAGGTATTCAAAAAGGCAAAACAGCTTAGTAACTACACAACTGTGTGTAGTTAAATCCATAGACCGTATAAAAGAGGTTACAGCTGAAAACCGTCCACAAAAAAAACAAACTATTTTCATACATGAACGTGTAAAAATGTAACAAAGACAAGACGAGAGGAAATATTATTTACATTTATACATGTGGAGGCACACACACACACAATAGCGCATTGTAAACTGCTTCGGATGCAGTCGAGCTATTTTTCTGTAACAAAGCAAACAAAAAGAGTACTAACTGGTTGGTAAAAATAAGATATCAAAAGTTATTTCTTCAAACTTTGTTCAAGTACTTCTATATCCCTCTTTTTCCCAAACCAAATACAAATAGCAAAAAAAAAAAAATAGCATAAAAACACGATACACGAAAAACTGCTACAAAAATAGCACTTTGTATTAAACGCGGTTGGTACATCAATACATCATCAATATATATACGATATATCATATCAGTATATCAAGCTGGCAGCAGACTGATTGTTGTGCACATCGTGGAGTGATTGCCTCTTAAACTGTGTGCAGATGGCAGTTATTGGAATAAATATTTGACACACACCATGCCATGTCCCACGGCAAAACCTTGAATAATGTTAAATAAACGACTATAACCACCCCAAAGCTTTGACTAATACCTAACAACTCTGACAGCTAACTCCTAGCCACACCGGCCCTGTATACAGAGTGTGTATTTAGAATGACAGCGGCTAGCAGCATAGCTAGCTAACGTCATCTTAAAAGGGTGATATGTATCAATGGTGGTCTGCAAGTGACTCATCTAGCGGTGAATGGGCCAAACTACATTTAAGCATCATCATTTTCAACCATAGCTGCACATCATTGTCTTTAACTTTGATAAATAGAGATAAAATGAACACAAACAATAAAGCACTTAACGAGTTTAACTGGTAGACAAAAAGTTAACTGTTCTCCCAGACCTATTTCCAGTACCATTGTAAGGTTTTAATCTCAAGTCAACCTCAGAGCAGGAAAACATTTACTTTGATCTTCGTCGCACAAACAGGTCCACATGATTCATCCTAATTACACAATTGTCAATTGTACTTCATCCTATTTTCACCAATACTTTGCCAATATGGAGTGTTGTCCTGCGACTGTAAACACGAGTCATGTGACCAAGGTGCGTTCAGGTTGACAGCAGGAAGAAAAGTGATGGATGTGGGTCTCGGGTCCTGCTCACACACACGTTGGTCAGACTGGTCTAGCAAGACGATGACCACACCAAGTATGTGTGGTTACATCGTGTGTGTGTGTGTGTGTGTGTGTGTGTGTGTGCATTCTGCACGTGCTTCAGGTGTACATGTGTGTCCACACACATGTGACTCTTTTGTATTGTAAATTATACATGGACATGTGTGTGTGTGTGTGTGTGTTAATCCTGTTGTGTAAACATCTCACCTGTGATGAAACCACGGTTTCAGGGAGGAGCTAGATATGGGGGCGGAGCTAGATGTATTTTCCAGTCAGAAAGAAGAGGGGCCGGGCTACATGTGGGAGGAGCTAGATGTCTTTCCTGGTCAGGAAGAAAAGGGGGCGGTCCTCCAGTTGTGGGAGGAGCTAGATGTCTATCCCAGTCAGGAAGAAGAGGGGGCGGAGCTAGATGTGGGCGCAGCTTGATGTGTTTCTCGGTCAGAAAAAAAGGGGCCGGACTACATGTGGGCGGGGTTATACATGTATCCCGGTCAGGAAGCAAAGGGGGGCGGGGCTCGATGTGGGAGGAGCTTGATGTGGGCAGAGTTTGACGTGTTTCCCGGTCAGGGTGAAAAGCGGGCGGGGCTATATGTGGGCGGAGTTCGGTGTGGGGGCGGAGCTAGATGTGTTTCCCGGGTCAGGGTGAAAAGTGGGCAGGGCTATATGTGGGCGGAGTTCGGTGTGGGGGCGGAGCTAGATGTGTTTTCCGGTCAGGAAGAAGAGGGGGCGGTCCTCCCTGGTGTTGGCCGTCTGGAACTCGTCGCTGAGCCGGAAGCGCCACTCGTCCTCCAGCTCCAGCCGGACAACCGTGTGGCGCAGGGAGCTGCGGTCAGCGCAGATCACACACAGCGTCGCCCCTGGTGGTCAGACACGCAGGTCAGCCCAAGAGATGGAGGAAAGAGGAAGTGGGTGGGGAGAGCAAAGCATTGTGGGAAGGATGAAGGAGGGGTTTATGGGAAGTAGAACAGTAGAGAGTATGTATCAATCTATACTTGTGTATATCTTATATGTCTTGTATGTCTTATTTTAATTTCTTTTAATGTTTTATCCATTTTTTGTCTTATTCCTGGTACATACATTAAGAAAGCACATACATTATCTTATCCTATCTTGAGCGTATGTTGTTTTAAGAAGTGTGTGTGTGTGTGATAGTGTGTGTGTGTGATAGTGTGTGCGTGCGTGTGTGTTGTGTACCTTTGAGGAAGGTGAACTTCTTGAGGAAGGAGGGCGTGACGCAGGAGTCAGTGAAGCACAGCAGGAGGCCGCTAAAGAGGAGCCCTGCGGTACTCAGGTTAAGGGAGCGAGGCCTCGAACTCACGAAACACACCGTCACCTGGAGGGAGGGAAGGAGGGAAGGAGGGAGGGAGAGATGGAGGGAGGGGAGTTAAAGGGCCCTTATTTTACCACCAGGTGTTCCCATGTTGAAGGGCTCCTACTTTACCACCAGTGTGTGTGTGTGTGTGTGTAGTCTGTACCTCGGGTCCCAGGTTGAGGAAGCAGTCGACAGACAGGACGGGGTGCGTGTGGTTCCTGGTGCTGAGCGGGAACAGCCGGTGGCCGGTGTGCTGGAGGTACGTCTCCAGCAGCAGCTGGGCGGGCGTGGCCAGGAAGAGGTGCTTGCTGTCGGGGGCGCACACGTACTGGGAGGGCCCCACGGAGGTCGGGACGTCCGTCATCTGGAGACGAGCGGTCACATACATAGATGTTACACTGATGAGGGCTGACTCATGTTTAGTTTTTTTTTCATTGTTTTCTATTTCTTGTCGGTTAAATAACCCTTGCTTGGCTAAGTCACAACTTTCGCATTTTTCATAACTAAACCAGATAGTTCGGGTCCTTGATTCTGATTGGCTCGAAGCCATTTTAAAATACTCTATAAACACACACCTAAACACACGCATAACAATTAATTTTTAGTATTAATGCGCCTGTATGCTAAAGCCTGTATGCTAGCCTGTGTTGCTTAGCAACCATTTTGCCATCTTAAGGAACTATATTGATTGGCAGAAGAATAATGATTTGTTTTCAATAAATGATTGCATTTTGATGTTGCTGTGCATATGTTGTTTTACTAACCGTTTCATAAAAGCAACTAACAACGCCCCCTAGCTGTTCTAAAATCACTGTAAACCATAAGTCTCTCGTCTTGTTGCTTCATTTCCTCACACACAGCACATCTCGTCGTGTGTGTGTGTGTGTGTGTGTGTACCTTGGTCTTGATGATGAAGGTCCGGTACCCTCCGATGGCGATCTGTTTCTTCATGACGCTGAAGCAGTTAAACCGGCATAGAAGCAGGCCGGCGCTGTGGGCCCGCAGGGCGAAGTCCACGTCGTGGCAGCTGAAGCGGTTCTGGTCGTACGGGACGTCCCGGCACAAGTCCACGTTGATCAGCACAAAGTCGTGGAGCTGACCGCGGTGGAACGGCTCTCGGATCCTGTGACCTGTAATCCGTAAAAACATCCACAACTTGACATTTGATACTGGACACTTTAGACCGCTGTTAACATGTTTGTTGTCGTGTCACTTCTTCTTCTTCCCGGCTACGTTCTCCAGTTCATTCTCCTTCTCATTCTCTTCAAGAGAATTTAATAATAATCATAGTTTAATAGTTTAATAATAATTATAATAATACTAAAAGTATTAAACAATATCAGCGTGTATCCGCGAGTGACCGCTCACCTTTGAGTCCACGGCTGTTCCACTTCCTGATGCCGCAGAGTCCGAGGTGGGCGAGGTCGGGGCACGCCTCCATGGTCTGCAGCACCTGCTTCAGAGACGCCCCCCGTTCCACCTGGGCTCTGAGGGACAGACGGACACACGGACACTTTAAACACCTGGCCTTCGGAGGGAAAGACGGACACAGGACACTTTAAACACCTGGCCTTCGGAGGGACAGACGGACACAGGGCACTTTAAACACCTGGCCTTCGGAGGGACAGACGGACACAGGACACTTTAAACACACAGGAAGAAGTCGAGTGTGTTCTTCCTGCTAGCCGCCTTTGTAGCAACAAGCTAATCTTTACATTTTCATTGCCGTACCCTCGCGCGTCGACGTCCATCTTGTTCCACATGACGCAGGAGTCGTCTGCGACCACGATGAAGGGCCAGACGTCCCCCGGGGGCCCGCCGCCCTCCTGCCGGCGGGACCGCTCCAACGCCAGGTTGTGGTGGGAGAGCTCCTTGATCAGAAAGTGGGCCGCGCCTGGTTGAGCAGGAGATACAGGAGATACAGGTTAGATACAGCTTGAGGTCCTGGGGTTCGATTCCCATGATGTCCTCAGCCTAACCTCGCACCCTTGAGCAAGATGCCAAGACGCCTGCTCCTTAGCTTCCCTCTCCACCGCCTCCACCACCACTACATCATTTGATATACTTTATTAATCCCCGTGGGGGAAATTCATCCTCTGCATTTAATCCTATCCTATGCTATGAGCTAGGAGCTATTAGCTAGGAACTAGGAGCTAGCTAGGAGCTACTAGGAGCAGTGCCCTTGCCGTGGGTATGGGCAGCAGGGCAGGAGTGTTTACTTGCATGCGTTACCTATGCCGGCTCCGTTGAAGACGGTGGGCAGCACCAGCATGACGTGGTTGGGCCAGTACTTCTTGTAGACGGCCATCTCGTACTCCTTGACCACGAGGATGTGGAGGTGGGCGGCGCCGTCCATGGCGTGGTACAGGTTGAACAGGCCGTGCTCGTGGCGGCCCGTGGTAGGCATGAAGATGGGGCTCTTGATGCAGTCTGGGCTCTGAGATTAAAACCCAACAGCGGGAGAACGTTATCCATGGATGTGATACATATTAGGGATGGGACCATATGCTGATCTCCCCATTCAATACTATCATGATACTTGGTAGGGTTAGGACCATATGCTGATCTCCCCATTCAATACTATCATGATACTTGGTAGGGATGGGACCATATGCTGATCTCCCCATTCAATACTATCACGATACTTGGGTGCCGATTCGATATGTATTGTGATTTTTAAGTATTGCGATTCTACAAGTATGGCGATTCGATATTATATGTGATTATTTTGGATTACTTTTTTAAACACTAGACCATGGGAAAAGGTTGAATCACACACGTCTAGAGACTTGTGAGATTTCTGATGCCAGTCAGTCTTTCTGGCTATTATTTCAGCAGCATCATTGCTATACTGGGAGGGTTTAAGGGAGGGTTACATGCTACTGCTGATGTAGTGTACTTCTTGTATGCATTTCATGTGAAAATAATAAACATACTGTAAAAAAATATATATTTGATTCAGGCATTTTAAAAAAATCGAATAAAATTATGTTTTTTTTTGTCCCACTCCTACTATTTACCCAATCGGAGGTGAGGGGCAGTCTCATGCTCTCCAACTGTCCTCCTGATTGGCTGAAGCTGAAGTGGTGTTCCTTGGACTTGGGGATGAGGAAGTAGAGCTGGCTGTCGTCTCCCGGCGGGAGGTGGGAGAAGGTGAAGGTGTGCAGCGAGGACTCACACACCTGGACGGCAGGAGAGCAGGTGTTAGGACGGAGACGGGATCAGAGGTTGTTGTGTATATAAATTATCTGTTCATTATGATACATAATAATTAAGCCTTATATAAAATTGGCAATGTTAGAGTGCGTGTAGTAGGTGTGTTTGTATACACTCACTGACTCAGTCACTCAGTCACTCACTCACTCACTCACACACCCCCAGGAGTGGTCTGACCTGGTATCTGGGGTTGAAGCCCATGTACTGGTGGCACTGCTCACAGTGGTGGTAGGTGTTGTAGGCGGCGTGTTTAGACAGCTTCATCCGTGACGTCCGCCTGCGAAGGTAAACGTCTTCTTGCCGTGCCGGGTTGGCTGGGGGGGGGGGGGGGGTGTATGCATAGTTTATTTTGTCCATTTTTGTGAATTCATGCATATTTTTGATGTACGCCTCATGTACATTTTTGTGTAAAAATGCGTATTTTTCTATATTTCGTATGTTTATTCCTAACTGTATTTAATCTCTCTCTCTCACCGTCAGCGGTGGGCTTGTACCCGGGGCAATACACGGTGCTGATGTCATCGTATTTGGGGTCGTGGACGCTGTAGTCGAAGGGAATGGACCTCAGGACCGCCGGGCTGGGCCAGAGGGTCCCGGCTGCGTGGTACTGCACCCCCTCCACCTGGGCACCTTAGAAGAATACATACAAACACACACACACACACACACACACACACACAGGTAAACACAAGCACAGTAGCATGACACACATATGGGAGGGTATGAAATACACTTTTCACTTATTTTTCACTTAGTTATTGGACTTTTAAGTTCACAAGTATTTTTGTTAGTGGTATATTCTCTTCATCAGAAAGATCTTCATGTGTATGTATGTGTGTGTGTGTATGTGTGTATATGTGTGTGTGTGTGTGTGTGTGTGTACTGACTGCAGTTGATGTCTTCCTCATCGTAGATGTCCACCTCCATCAGTCTGATGAGCATGCGGGACAAGATGCCCAGGAAGTGCAGGTACGCCCCAGTCTTCCCCACCTGGACAATGAATGGAGAGAGAGAGAGAGAGAGAGAGAGAGAGAGAGAGAGAGAGAGAGAGAGAGAGAGAGAGATTTTGACATAGCTTCTAATGGCCCTTTACTGTTCAGCCGGGGAAGGAAGAGAGAGGTAGAGCCGAGGAGACACACACATAGATGCACACACACACACACAGCAAAATAGTTCAAACACAGAGAAAATACTAGAATTATGATTATTATGATTATTATTATGAATTAAGTAATAGAATACTTAATTCATATGAACGTGGATATGCAGGACGCAAATAAATAAGAAGAAAGGAAGAAAGAAAGAAGGAAAGTTACTTAGGAAGTTACTATAGAAGGAAAAAAAAGGACAAAACATAAATAACACTGAATTCGTCCAAGTACAGGAACAATTCAAAAGTATGTACAATAAAAAAAAAAAGCTGTACACATTATGCTAATAATGATAATGATATGAGGATGATAATATTAGTGCAGGTATAACGCAGTATACACAGTATACCTATTGATGTATATACAGTAGGTGCATGGTAATTCGGTGAACTTAGCAGCTATCAAATACGAGGACAGAAGGGTCACCTGGGGCGGCCCACTGAGCAGCAGCCTGCGGGGGTGGAAGTTGTCGCTGCGTCCCTCGGTGCGGTTGGTGCTGTCCATGTGGTGTCCGCGCGGAGCGGTCCACTGGCGGTAGTACAGCGACTGCTCCGTGCACGTCATCATCTTGCTCAGCAGGGGCCTGCGCGTGGGATTACGTCATTAACGTGTGATGTCATTAACGTATGATGTCATTAACGCGTGACGTCATTAACTTATGATGTCATTAATGTGCCACGTCATCAACGTGTGATGGCATTAACGTGCAATGTCATTAACGAACGCCAGGTTTAAGTTCAGTCACAACCCGGTACAGAACACTTCCGGCTCAAACCATGTGCCTCATGACTCCCAGCCAACAGGTTCTGGGTTCGAACCCCAATGTCCGTAATTTACCTGTAGGCATCCTAGAGCAAGATGCCCCCTATTACCCCGATTACCCCTAGCGTTACGCATAGCCCCACTGGAGAACCACTGTGCTAAAGGACTAAACTGCAGCGTACCTGAAGCTGCTGGCCCAGGCTACCGACATGTGCGGCAGGAAAGAGGTGCATCGTGGGAGCCCGCTGCCGTCGCTGGCGGTGATGATGTCATAGAGGGCCCGGGGGAGGAGCACCGAGGGCGGGCGGCTCACGCCCCGCGCCCAGGAGCAGCTCTGGAGCGGCGAGGAGGAGGAGCGCGGCGAGAGGGAGTCGGACGAGGTGGACTTGGAGGGCTGGCGCTGGGAGCGAGGAGGGGGGAGCAGGGGGGAGGGCCCGGAGGAGGAGGAGGAGGCGGGGTGAGGCGGGTGAGGCTGGGACTGCGGGAGGAGGAGGGGGCTATGGGGCAGCTGGGGGAGCTGGGGGTGCTGCAGGTGTCGCTGGTGGGCGGGCTGCGGGTAGGGCTGCGGGTAGGGCTGCGGGGGGTCGGCGGCCGGTCCTCTGGGGTGGGGCGGCGTGGTGTCGTGGGCGGGGATGGCGTCCGAGCCGCCTGCGTCCGCGCTGGGCGGGAGCTGCTGGCCGGCTGGTTGAGGAGAACCTTCTGGAAGAGGAGGAGCAGGAGGAGCAGGAGGAAGAGAAGGAGGAGGAGGACCAGGAGGAGGAGGAGAGTTAAAAGGGTTGAAAACACTCACAGTTCCTCAAATCCTCACAGTTTAGAATCAAACCATGAAATTGTTTTCACAATCTTAGCAGTGTTGAGGATGGCTGTATGCTAGCCTGTGTTGCTTAGCAACCATTTTGCTATCTTAAGGAACTATATTGATTGGCAGAAGAATGGGGGCCGGCGGTAGCGGTGTGACAGAACGTGTTTTAGGAGTATTGTGGCGGTAACATCTGGTGACACATACCAGCGTCGAGCCCCTCCTCCTCCTCGTTGTCCGTACTGCTCAGTTTATCAGCGTCGCTTTCCAGCAGGTCACTTCCTGGTCCGGGATCGTGTGGTGGTCGCGACTCCGCCCTCACCAGGTAGGCGGCCAATCCTAACTCTTGCTCAAGGGTGGTCCTCTGCAGGTAGGAGGAGCTTATGACTCGCAGGTCGCAGTACTTCAATGACCTAGTGGGGCGGGGCGGGGGGGGGGGGGGGGTGTACAAGTGTGTTGTTTGTTGATACCAGATTTGGCCACTAGGAAATGATTGCCATAGCCAGGAGGAGCGAGTGTAGGGGTCTGGCCGATGTGTGTGTGTGTGTGTGTGTGTGTGTGTACCTGGGCAGGGACTCCCCCAGAGGTTCAGCCCCAGACAGGATGAGGATGCAGGGCAGGCCCTCCAGCTCCAGGTAGGTCCCTGGTACCCAGCCAGCATCCTGGATCTCCAGCCACGACTACACACACACACACACACACACACACACACACACACACACACACACACACACACACACACAGGTGAGCTCTAGTGGGCTCACGTGACCTGAGAGCTCAGATCAGGTGTGTGTACAGCTCCTGGTCTTCCCCACCTTGATGCGCTGAGTGAAGGTGTGTCCTACGCTCGGCGGCCGGCCGGGGTTCCCCACGATGATCTCGAAGCTGTCCTCGAGGCCCAGCCTCCGCCTCACGTTAGACAGCCGGCGCTGCGCCCACGCCGCCAGGGCCAATGAGGGGATCCGCAGCAGCACCATGTGACCGTGGTGGGCGGGGCATTGCTGGGCAGCGCCGAGCAGCGATTGGACGATCTCCAGGGTCTCCACGGAGGTGTGCTTGTGGAGGTTGTGCCGGGAGCTGTGGACGCGGCCCGACGCGGCCATCAGAGCCACGCAGTAGTGCTGGACCAGGACCGTGGTGCGGATCACCGCGCTGTGGAGCTCAGGAAACCTGGGGCCGGATTCACAACAGTGTCTTAAGATCATTCTGAAGGAGAACATCTACAAAGGTTCTGGACTGCAGATCCTCCACAAGTTCCTAAGAAGCTTTCATTCTCTTAACAACTTCTTATGTTCATTTCTTAAGAAGTCTCACTTTAAGGCCATGTGTGTGGATAGGAGAAGATCAATCAAGTGCTAAACAAATTGTGTAGTTAGCATGGTGTATAGCAGCCTAGACCTATGTATTTTTCTGTATAATAATAATAATAATAATAATAATAATAATAATAATAATAGTAATAATAATTATAATAATAATAATAATAATAATAATAATAATAATAATAATAATAATAATAGTATCATGCACATTTTTAATTAGTGAGTAGCAACACCTTACAATGAGTTGAAAAAATATTTAAATGTTAAATGGAAGCAATTAAAACTATAAAATCAGTTATGCCTTGTAACTTCTCAATGTGACAACTTAAGACAAGCAAACTGTTATCTTAATGTTGAGAATAAAATCAAGAAGACATTTAAGATCTTAGTTGTTTTTAATAAGAAAGACACAAACATTCTTCGGATATATTTTGGTGAATAGCAGTTTTTCCTAATTGTCTTCATAAATTCAATCTTAAGAAAAAAACAGCAGTTACAAAGATTTTTGCTCTTAAGAGCTCTTTTGTGAATCATATAGTAGAAATACTATATGTTTCGTATTTTATATTAGAAATGTTTTCCATTTGTGTCATATTTTATATTCTACATCCCTGGTACTTTCTATTTTAATTGAATGATTGTATATTTTAAAGAGCTTCTATGACAGCTAAGCATCTAGTGTAGGAGAACAATGGATCATATGCTAGTTATGATGGCAGTAATAACATACAGTAATGCATTCTTTTATTGGATGCAATCTAATATTCTACCAATCTAAAGTTGCATCAAGAGATATCTACATATGTGTGTATACATGTGTGGGTACGTGTGTGTGAGTACCTGTCCTCCAGGGCAGAGGCCATGCTCTCGAAGGACGAGTCGCATCTCATGAGAGGCAGACTGCTGCCCAGCCGGGTCGACTCCAGCAGCTCTGACACGCCCAGGTACCGCGTCTTCTCATGGTACAGGTCCACGTCCTGCACACACACGCGCATGCACACACACACACGCACACACGCACACACACACACACACACGCACACACACACACACACACACACACACACGGGTTACCAGACACATTTAAAAAAACATTGTTTTTAAGTTTTAACCATATCTTTCTCCCTGCAACACCTTTCTCTTAGAATAATGATATGCACATTTTTTTCCCCACCCAAAAGCGAGTGCCAAAAGCTATCTCAGAGCGCCATCTAGTGGTCACAATGAACAGCTGGTGTTACCTTGGAGTACAAATGATCAGAAATACATTATTTGGGTTAGGGTTAGGGTCTTTCGAACACACACACTTACGTTGCTGAAGGCGGCAGGCCAGTGGATCTCGTTGTAGGGGCTGATGCGCGTGTTCTGCGTCTGCAGGGCAAAGGGGAACGAGGTGACGTGGAGGATCAGGACGTTAGGAGCCTCCGTCACCTGCCTGGAGTTCAGCAGCTGGTCCACCACCCCCACACCGCAGTCCACACTGAAGTAGGATGCACTGGGAGGGAGAGGGGGGAGGGGGGGGGGGGAGGGGGGAGTGAGAAAGAGGAGTGGGAGGGAGATTCATTGAAATCAGAGAATATTTTTTGCAGTAAGACACAGACATAGACATAGACACGCACACACACACACACACACAGACACACACACACCTGGTGATGTCCCAGTGGGCGTGGTCGTGCACCAGGATGTATAGCGTGTAGGAGTTGCTGCGCGCCTCGCGGATGAGGTCGTCGATGCGCGCGGCGGCGCTCTGGTCCATCTTGACCACGTAGCGTTCGGCCTCCCAGGGGGACAAGACCTCCTGGTCCACACCTCCCATCTCCTGGAGTACACCTGGAGACACACACACACACAGGTAGAGAGAGAGAGACAGGTACAGGTAGAGAGACAGGTGAAGAGAGAGGCAGGTAGAGAAAGAGAGAGACAGGTAGAGAGACAGCGAGATAGGTGGAGAGACAGAGAGATAGACAGACAGTTAGCGAGACAATTGTTTGATTCCCAGTCGCCGGTAATCCCAATTAATTGATTTAAATAAATATATTTCATATATTTTTAGAGGTATTAGCAAAGTATTAGAAAAATATTACTAATTCTAAAAACACTTTACGTGAACATGAACATTCAACATGAAAATAGAATATAATAGACCCGCGAACACATAGAACCTGCAGGTAGAATATGCATTAAGGACAGTAGGACACGGGAGGACGTCTGACCGGAGTAGCGGAGGTGCAGCAGGGTCTGCTGGAAGGTGACCTCGGAGGGGGGGACACAGATGAGGAAGCTGAGCCGGTCGAAGGAGCCCAGGTCCAGGTTCTGGGTGCTGGAGTCAGCGATGGCGCACACGTGGGACAGCAGCTTCCGGGCCACCGCCAGCTGGATGGGACGCACCTCCTGCCACTCCACGCGGTACTCTGTGTGTGACCACACGTGTACATCAGAGCCGTCATTATTTTCTAATTATCATTTCTTAGGTGAATCGATTAATCATTTAATCTAGATGACCAGTTGAGCTAGACAGGGAATTGAACCCCTAACCCTGGCAGTGTTAATGACTTGCTCTACCAGTTGAACTGCAACAAATTATCCTGCACACAAATATGTATGATTGTGTGTGTGAGCACACTGTGGTAATAGTGCAGGTATGCGCATCTGTCAGACACTTCCTCTTACCTGAGCAGGTGTCCTTCGGGCTGGGGGTGCCTGTGTCTTTAGGGCTGGGGGTGCCTGTGTCTTTAGGGCTGGGGGTGCCTGTGTCTTTAAGGCTGGGGGTACCCAGGTCTTTAGGGCTGGCGGTTCTGTCTTTAGGGCTTGGGGTGCCCGTGTCTTTAGGGCTGGCGGTTCTGTCTTTAGGGCTGGGGGTGCCTAGGTCTTTGGGGCTGGCGGTCCTGTCGTTAGGACTGGGGGTGCCCGTGTCTTTAGGACTGGGGGTGCCCGTGTGTTTAGGGCTGGCCGTGTCCTTGCTGGGCCCCGGCGGGCTCCTGTCCACCGAGTCCTGGCTGCTGGAGAGGGGCGAGGGCTGCTGGCTGTCGAGAGACACGCTGTCCAGCAGAGTGTCCATGTCACTGTCTGGAGGACCCGGAGAATAAAGAGTTAGACGACACTGGGATGCCTGCACACACCAGGAATAGTCTGCACAAACTATTTGGTCCCAGGTTTCGGAAAGAATTATAAATTACACATGTTTTTGTAGAAAGGAATTGGTAGTATATGTGCTATAATTAAGCGGTAATAAACTGGAATAAACTGGAATGCAGTGTAATAAGGTCCAAGGTACCTGATCCAAGGGAGGTGCAGTACTGAACCAGATCCTGGGCCAGACCAGAGGACAGCTGCTGGTCCACCGCTCTAAGGCCCTCGCTGGGGGAGTACATGCTCTCTGATAGAGCCCGACACTGGTGCTTACCTACACACACACACACACACACACACACACACGCACACACACGCACACACGCACACACGCGCACGCATGCACATGCATGCAAGCACGTGCGCACATGCACACACACACACACACACACATTGTTAAACACAAGTTCCCCCCATTATATCAACTCAAAGTGACTGAGAAACACTTTCATTCGTTTTTTTAATAATATTATAAAGGTTTTGTAAATCACAAAATCGCATATAGCCACAACGCACACCTAACCACCCACCCACATTCACACCCTGCACACACACCACCAGATCAGCCCCCCCCCCCCCGGTGGCTCCCAACCTGTGACCACCACGCAGGACTGCGTCTCCTGCCCGGTTGCCGTGACGATGACGACCACGTAGTTGGTGTTGGCCAGCTTGCCCTCCAGCAGCCGGCTGAAGGTCTGGCTGAGGCCCTGGGCCAGAGAGCCCTCGTTGTCCCCCAGAACCAGGACCCCCTCCCCGCAGGACGAGGCGGCCAGCTGGGCCAGCCAGGGCAGCTGGCTGGGGGTCAGCGAGGGATGCTGGGGGGCGCCGGGCTGCGTCGGGGGCGTCTGGAAGGGGCAGAACCTGAATGTGAATCTGGATTTACCTGAACCCCCACAGGAGTACATGGGACCACACTGGACACACAGTACTGTGGACAGACTGTCAATAGTGTATCATCCAATAATGTATAGGAGGGGTAGCCTCCTATAGGAGACATTCTAGGAAACACTCTAGGAAACATTCTAGGAAACATTACCTCCGTGCCGTAGATCCGGTCGGGGGGGGCGACCGGCTGCTGGTACTGACGGATCTCGCTGAGGTGCGACTCTCTCCACGACCTCATGAAGATCTGCTCCAGATCCTCGACCAGAGGCACCTGGTCCGGACCTACCGACGACGACAGACCAATAATTATATCAATAACACATAAAAAACATGTCAATAACATATCAATAACATTAGAAAAGATGCCTTCAGGGATCTTGGTCATTCGGGGTTATTGATACACAGCCTCGTTCTAAATGCTGCATTACAATTAAGTGATGTAAAGTGATTACCAGCTTGTTATTCATAAACACTTTCATAATTCATCTTTCTCCACGTGATCATGTAGTGAATACATGATGAGAAAATGTCGTGCTTCTTGTTTTTGGAGATTTTTGTTTGCTCCAAAACATTTTGTCAATCAATCATAACCTCATACATACACAAAGAGACTTCCGGTGAAATCTTTGAGCTACATGATGACATCATCATGCTCAGGGGCGCCATCATGCTCAGACTGCGGACCTAACGCCTAACTTTCACTGGATCCGACGTGGTTCTGTTTCCGTCTTCTGTGCGGCGTATGTGTGTATATGTATATGTGTGTACGTGTATGTATGTATATGTATGTGTGTGTGTGTGTGTGTGTGTGTGTGTGTGTGTGTGTGTGTGTGTGTGTGTGCGTGTGTGTGAGCCACGGGAGACTCACCCAGCTGGACCAGGTAGTACACAGTGAGCAGGATCTGCATCTCGGTGGACAGCGGCTGGATGGGAGAGGGCCCGTAGTGCTGGTACACCCGGGGGAGAGTCTGGGAGCTCAGGTAACAGGTGTGGAGGAGGGAGCTGACCAGCACCTCCCCCACGTTCCCACTCAGCGGGGGCAGGGGGCCGTGGCCTGGGGCCCAGCAGGGGGGAGGTGAACGGTGGACAATTAGTTGAAAATGAGTTGGTAATGAATTGACCATTAGTTAAAAAATGGTTGACAATTAGTTGATCATTTGTTTAAAGGTACAATGTGTAGAATTAAGTGGCATCTCTTGGCAGAAACGGAAAATAATATTCATAAGTATGTTTTAATTAGTGTATAATCCCATGACAATTAGAAATGTGTGTCTAGCAGTGTCTAACTGCCCAGGAGACGGGGCTTCCTAGTGTAACCGTCGGGCAGCAGCACTCCTCTCTATAGAGCCATCGTTTGGTCAATATTTCTACACAATAGGCAAATGACCCTGCTCTAAACAAGAGCCTAACTAGTGCAATTAAACCGGATACGTCTCACGTTAGAGATCTATCCCGCTAGCTCTACAACCGTGAACTGTAGTGTATCCCGCCAGGAACGTCCCACCTTCTAAACTGAATGTGACATTTATAGCTGCTTAGCACTACCGTGGTGGTGTATTAAGATAATCACACAATGGGCCGTGTATTTAATTTACTGTTTTCTGGTATTTATTGCACCCCTAGTATCTACTGGCACTTTACAGGCCAGTAAGCCACTCAATTTTATAGTGTACCTTTAAGCTACGTTTCTTAAGAGACCGCATTACGGTTAATTACCTTTCATATTTTTATATTTTTTTACATTTAGATATCTTTGCTGTCCATCTTTATTGAGATCCATACCTAATAATGAAAAATATATAAAAAGGTATTTTGTCTTTATCTCCTAAGGGCATTTTGAGTTGTACCAACAGCACAGATTTGTTCCCATAGTGTTACATTTTACCATTACGTGCGTGTGTGTCCGTTATACGACTGCAGTGATTATATGAGTATGTGTTTTGTTTTGATGCCAGGTTTCAGCCAGGGAGTCCGTCGCTCAGTGGGGGGTCTAGCTACCATCCTGGGGCCCCTGTGGGCCGGGGGCCTCACTGCAAACATGTACATCATGCTCGGGGTCATCATGGCTCTTCTCCTGCTGCTGACGGTACAGAGAGAGAGAATAATTCAATCATCATGAGACAATGTAGTAGTTCTTGACTATGCACCTGATTTTATTAGTCTCTTTGTCATGACATCCCGACCCTCTTTCTCTATTCAAGCTGTAATGAAAAGCTTTGTAAACAAGTTACCTGCGCAAGTTCGCCATATTTTTACATTATATATTTTTATTTTGTCTTAATGTTTATACAACCGTTGCTACTTTTTCACATCTATTTACTACTGCCGTGTCTATTTTACTTCATTCCTTGTATTCTTGGTACGTAGATGACCCTTGCCTTGCCATAGGAATCTCAATGTACAGAATGACCTCCTGCATATTTGATCAACACTTGGACTTAGACTTTTGGACACAGGACTTTGCTCTTGCCATTGTAAAGGAGTTCCAGCATTCCCCGGGTTCACCCAGGTTTCCTGCCTGTTGTGTTGTCTGTACTACAGATCATGATGGTGTTTTCCTACGACCGGTTGGTCCAGCCCTCCACTGTGACGCATGCAGAAGAGGACAGTGATGAGCATGAATAAACCTCCTGTTGGGAAACACCAGGTGGGTGGGATTATTGTAGTAAAATACATGTGGCTGGCATCTGGGCCCAATGGCACGCTAACATGCTGACATGTGAGAAGGCATGTTATGTAGCATACTTGCTCAGTCAGCTGGTCTTTCACCTCTATATATGTAAGGGATAATCCACGATGAGGTGTGCATGTATTGAAAAATAATGTACGATGCGGGGGCTAAGGTTTGCCACTTATACCATGGCCACTTACAAATCAATAAAAATATAAGGGTGTTGATTCATATTTTGGGGTAATTCTGTCTCAAATGTACAACTTTTAGCTCGCACTACTTTGTGTGTGCCTGTAAACAAACGACAAATGACCGGAGAAATATATGGGTCTGACTAATGCCTAATGTCAGT
>JAOPJI010000030.1:3321683-3333229 GCA_027122695.1 Merluccius productus
TGTGTGTGTGTGTGTGTGTGTGTGTGTGTGTGTGTGTGTGTGTGTGTGTGTGTGTGTGTGTGTGTGTGTGTGTCCCTACACAGCGAGGAGGTGGAGGTCGCGGAGCTGCGAACCCGGCGTTCCGTCAGCTCGGAACGGAGCTCAGCCCTCCGCTCCGCGTCCCGCCGGGCCGACGGGAAGCTGGGCGAGGAAGACCACAGTGAGGAGGAGGAGGAGGAAGATGACGAAGGCCTCGAGGAGGAGGAGGAGGAGAGACCGGCGGAGCGCCGCAGGGACGCGTCCGACCAGCTGTCCGTTCGCTTGTCACCAGAATCTAGGGGAGACGCAAGAATGGTTAGTTGGATTTCGGTGAAACCTAAGTGAACGTCACTCTTCTTATTATTATGGGATGGTTACCTGTGCTACTAGTCAACCTGCTGCTGGAGTACAGGGACCCAGCGGTGGTGGAGGAGGGGGTGGTAGTTGCCCTGGGATACAGGGACCCAGCAGTGGTGGAGGAGGAGGTGGTGGTGGTGGTGGTTGCCCTGGGATACGCCGCTCGGCTGCTGTAGGACAGCTTGGCACGCTTGGAGTCTCCGTCGTCGGAGGGCAGGAGGCCGGAGTACGAGCCCAGCCTCCGCTCGGGGTCGGTCTGGTCGGTGGGAAACATCAGGTCACATTTACCGGCTAGTCATTTAGCTCAGTGGTTCTCAAACGTTTAAGAATGCACCCTCTCTAAAAAGATATTTTCTTCAGCCAAGTACCCCTTTACCGGCACAAACCATTCTGGGGAGGGAAATGTACGCGCATGTCATTTCTAAACATGAACATTAAACTGTTGGTGTGAATACTTACAGTTGGGGTGCAAGTGGAGTTGTGCTCCACTTATGATTGTCGTCATTCATTAGAAAGATTTACCATCTATTAAACTTTAATTATCTATTAAAGTGGTATTCAGATTCAGATAGTATTTAACGCTCCTAGTACCCCCTGCAATCCTTCAAAGTACCCCCATTTGAGAAACACTGATTCAGCAGACGCTTTCATCCAAAGCCACTTGCAGTGAATTTTTGTCTTTGTCTTTAAGGAGCGTGTAAGGGTTAGGGGGCGTCTTGCTCAAGGACGCCTACTACAGATTAGGCTGCGGGCACCGGGGGTCCAATACCCCAAACACTGCCTGATAATACCTGCAGACAACATATCAATATAATATATTGTTTAACAGCATGAATGTAATATTAGTGTGTTTTTAATTCCACATGGTACATTTTGTGGTTGTTCATTTCATACCGTATGTTTTGTGCTTATAGTTTCACTTTGAAGTTAACACACATACCAGTTTGTCGTGGCTGCAGAGCGTGGCGCTGGCCCGGGGTCGCTCGTACGCCGCAGAGCTGAGGGACGACGGCAGCTTCCAGCTCGGGGCGCGGCCGTCGGAAGAGCCCCCCCCTCCATACTCTCTGCTGGAGCCCAGGTAGCGCGAGCCCTGCCACACATGGGAGCCAGGTTAGGGTCAGAGATCAGGCTACGGTAGTTTAATTATTACACAAGATGACGCTTGTGTATTGTATTTTTCTTTTTTTGGGGGGGGGGGGGGATTAAAACAATTATAATAATGTTCTTAAGGTAAAAGTGTGCTGCTGAACTAACTGAGGAGGAGTAACTAAGCAAGCCTTCATAGCATAGTGTCATCAACACATCAAGACACACACACACACACACACACACACACACACACACACCCCACCTACTATTTTAAGCTTTCCTAGTGTGTTGCTGGGGCACCACGGAGTAGTGGGAGGGGGGGGGGGTCTCTAGCATGTTCTGGACGCCTCTAGAGAGAGATCTGGCGCCTGACTAGTTAAAGGGATTTGTAAAGTTCCACGTCCTGCTTCTAGGGGCCGTAGGCAATATGTCCTCTTTGGGCAAGACATGAAATGCCAGCAAAATTTAGATGTAAAAAAGTTATTTTGCCAATATATGGCAAATGGGAAATTAAAATGGGGGCACACATCAAACGATGATAAATTGATAATATATTTATAAATGACTCATTTATGAGGCGCAGGCTATTAAAATCAGATGTGTTGCTTTTTAGCCAACAAGGATTTCTAAAAGTTTTCATTGCGGTAGAAGCCCTAAAAACATCCAACCTAAAAAGGCAGAGCTCAGTCAGCGCTTCGACAGGAAGTACAACCCGCTCTGACCTCGTTCTTCCTTCCTTACACAAAAAACAAGAGCTGCGTCTCGGCCCCCGTTCTGTATCTGCTCCGTCAAAACATAACCCCGGCCGGTGGCAGACGCCGGGGAATCTGCAAATCTGCAGGCGTTTGTTTTAGTTGGAGACGAATTAACCACGCTGTCAAACTAAAGGGTTCCCCACTGCTCGCTTAACCCATTTCCATTTAAAAGGGGCCATGCAGGACTCTTTAAAAGAGGCACAGCGAGTAGGATTTAGGATTTGTTGGTTGCGGTTTGTAAAACACAACATTCAGAGTCGGCCCCTCCACCCCGGCTGAACACCAGAAGCTTTCGCCAGCGGGTAAAAGCCGACCCCAGATTGACTGACTGGTATTTCGCCTCGCTATATTTTTTTAGGTTTTTCGGCGCTGTGACCTCTATTGTCGTAGCTTCCTCTTGGATGTGTGCTTGCGATGTGGGACCTGATCACTACGTATTTCATAAAGTCCCGCCTCACACCCAGAAACGTCCCAAACGAGGTAAAATAAGAAAATACAGGCAGAGGGCGGGGTCAGGATACAGCCACACGCCTCTAGTGGGTCATAAGTGATGATTGAGAAGGATTATTTTATTTTTATAAAAGTGCATACATTGTTTTTCCAGGAAAATCGTACTTAATTTCCCTTAAGATAAGATGTACTTTATTCATCCCAGACTTGGGGGAAGGCCGCAGCCTTTCCGCAGAATCTACCGGGCCTACCTTGAGGTCCGGCTCTGGTTTGAGCGTCGTGGAGGAGCGAGGGAAGCGGTCGCTGCTCAGCAACCTCTCTCGTCCGTACAGCCTGCTGGAGCCCAGCGAGGAAGAGGAGGCCGAGTAGGATGAAGGGGTGGTGTAGGACGACCGGGAGCCCGACAGAGAGAAGGGGAGTCGGCCGGACTTGGAATCCATGGCGACGGCTCAGCTGGAGGAGAAACAGATGGACCACATGTTGAAGAGCAAGTACGAGGGCACAGTGGTGAAACCCAATTGATTATTAGTTGTTGTTCTACATCTTAAAAACAAAACAAAAAGAGAATATCATCCGAAAGATATTTTTGGGTTGGTGGTTTTAAAATGATTAGTCATCTCGGAGCGTGGTCTTGTTTTCAGAATAGATTTCACATCACATGTTTAGTGTCAGACTGAATCATCTTCCCGGTACGGTAAACAAAGCCGTTTTTTTTTTCTGTTGACACTTGCATCACAGAGCAGCGAGAGTCTTGTGTGCCGGACGCCATTACACAGCATTTCAACATTGGGGTTGCAACAACATTTGACGGGCGTGGTGTTCTCCATGTTGACAAAACACATAAGAGAAAACAAGCGTGTCTGTGGTGGTGCGCCGACTCCGAGTCCTTTGCCAAATCGACACGAAGAAACATCTAGAATGTCCAGCTCATACTCATAGTGGCGCAAGCAGCGAGAGGGGGACTAAAAATATCTTGCTTTGCTGAGCCAGCCCGGGGTGTCTGTGTGCAGCCCGAGCCCCGGCCTGCCTCCGGGAGGATGAACTCTGTGGCTCCGATGTGACATTTACAACACACACCAGCAGCCAACAGAGCAGGTCTCTGTGTGAGCAGCTTAGACACACTCTGGTGCTACAGGACCACCAGTAGAATGGAGCATTAGGCCACAAGAGGCTGTGGTTTACGGTGATTTCAGAACAGCTAGGGGGCGACGCAAAGCGTTGTAAATCACCGCCTCAAGTGGATTATTGCTTTTAGAAAACGGTTACCATCGTCTACTACCTCGTAAGATTTCACAAAACAAACACAGCACAGCACGATTAGTGCAGGACTACAGGACCACCGGTTCTGTATAGTGACTAGTGCTACAGGACCACCAGTTCTGTATAATGACTAGTGCTACAGGACCACCAGTTCTGTATAGTGACTAGTGCTACAGGACCACCAGTTCTGTATAATGGCTAGTGCTACAGGACCACCGGTTCTTTAGAAAGACGTGCGCTCCATGACCACAACATAAACACTCTAGTCTATAGGACAACCTGTATAGACTAGTAGGACCACTGGTAGAAACTATACTATAGGACTGCACCATTAGAAAGACTTGATACTCTCAGACCACCAGCAGGAAGACTAATAATATAAAGGGCACCAGTACTCTAGAAAGACTCAACAACCACCAGTTGAAAGACTCGTATTTGAGATTTGATGACCACCAGCATGGACGTCGCTAGCAATTGAAATGATCCGGGGCTGTAGCCCAGAACAGGGTCGGACTGGGAACTAAATTCGGCCCTGGCAATTTTCTCCTGCACCGCCCCACCCCCCACCCACCCTTGGTACCTAGACCCAGTCTATGCTGCATAGTGATGTCTGTTAAAACACACACTTTAAAAAAAAGGTGCAACAGCAAGTGCAATCTGCACTTGCAAAGCAGGAACACTGCAAACATATTGGAAAGGTCTGGAAAGGTCTGGAAAGGTCTGGAAAGGTCTGGAAAGGTCTGGAAAGGTTCGTATTCTTAGACTCTCCAGCAGGTCAGGTGGCAGTTCAGTGCAGTTTAGTTACTTGTGCAGTCGGTCAGATCTCTGTAAGCAAATAGCTGTTCACCCCGACCGCATGCAGGGGCCTTCCTGGCTTCTGGGGCACATTCCCAGTGACACAACACACCCCACCTACCAGACGCCCCCTACCCCACTAGAATAATCAGAAAACATATACCTGAAATATGAAAGGTCTAACGGCAACAGTCATTAATTACCCAGCCCAACTGGCTGTATCCTCTCCACACCCAGAGAGAAAACATCTAACTACAACGACGACGCATGTTGATGACACTCCTGGGTGAAATACTTGTTTCAGCACTGACTGTGAGTCACTGTGCCTCAAGATATACATACGTAGAATATTGTGCAAATTCTGCACGTTATGACGAACTGGGTGTATGTTGTACTATGAAATCAATCAATAATTATTTGAAGGCAACTTTGCAGATCCAAACAACATAATTGGTTGTGGTTTGGCAAAACAAATCATGAAAATGCAGAACTGCAGCTCGAGTCACTGTATGACCAAACAAGGAGATGGGAGATGCTGGCACATGTTTATTACAGTAGACACCGAAATAACATCCGTGGTGGTGGTTGCACCATATTAAACATTAACGCTGTCATTCACAGCACGGGAAAATACTGAATGTTGCCACGAAAAGCCACTAGAATATTAACAATTAACCATTTACTTTAACTTAACTGACAAAATCATTTTGACCGATGAACACCATCAGCTAAAAAAAAGAAAAGGTAGAGGGAAATCCTTGCTGTTCAATGTTGTGTTTGCTGCCGTTGCACATGTACAAATAAAAGGGATGGCCGAAAATATTCAAACAATCAAAGTATCCTTCATTAGTTTTGTATTCAGACATATATAACATTATTTGAAAACCTTTGGTTGTAGTCTTTAGCACACAGTCATTGTTCACGTTACTTTGCCTTTAAGTTACCTTTAATCAGCAAGGTTGTCATTGATGAGTACTCTCGTGACATTGCCTTTAAGATTGCCGTTACCTTTACTCAGCGAGTTCAGTGATGAGGGACTCTTAACGTTACTTCGGTTTTAATATTGCCGTTACCTTTAATCAGCAAGGTTGTCAGTGTTGACATATTCTACTTCGGTTTTAATATTGCCGTTACCTTTATTCAGCAAGGTTGTCAGTGGTGACGTACTCTAACGTTACTTTGCCTTTAAGATTGCCGTTACGTTTATTCAGCAAGGTTGTCAGTGGTGGCGTACTCTAAGGTAACAGAATACTCTAACGGTTAGAGTAGGCTATCTGTTAACGTACGTCATCACTGACAACCTCGCTGACCGGTTAGTTAGCCTAACCGATAGCTGGTTAGCCTAACTGATAGCTGGTTAGCCGACTGCCTGCTCATCGTAACCATTTCATATTGTATTTTATAATGCTGGGTGCGCATGCGCACACAGGCTTCACATGTCAGCACATGACAAAACTCGCACAACGTTGGGTTTTAACAGGTTTAGGTGCCGTTTCAAAGCTGTCGTTGATCTGTACAGTAAACGTTCATAAAATGAAACAAGACCTTTTGTTTTCACTAAACGTTGAGTTTTAGAAAAGGTTAAAAAAAATAATTTAAAAAAAAGGACCAGACTGTCATTATAAGGTCCAAAAACGCCAGAGATTTTGTGTGTCGTCTTTCGTTCAAGCTTTCCTTCATGGGAATGACGTTTCCTTGGTTTATAGATTAATTTTAATAAACTATTATAAGCATAAACCTTCGGAAACGTAACGACCACCTGAACCTCGAAATCTCAAACGCTGTATTCCTCCTTTACAATGAGGAGGAAAAAAAGAGGAACAAAACATGGCTCAGACTTTCGTCCATTTCTTTATTGTACACTTATTCTCACCGGTTAATGTTTATCTAATAATTATCATAATATTTACGAGTATCTAGCGACCGTCTGTGGGCACCACGCACAGACAAACACCAGGCTGTGGGGAGCCACGGAGGGCCTCGACCCGACAGTCTAACATGAGGTCGTCAGATCCCGCCCCGCCTCGCGCTCAGCGCTCCGCGTTTTATAACGCCGACAAAAAAAACCCTGTAACGGTTGCGTTGTCTCGTGCGCTGCTTACCTTTGGCTTGGTTCAGTCTCCGCCGCACGCAGAGTTAACGGCGCAGCTGTCTGTCTGTCTGTCTGTCTGTGTGTGTGTGTGTGTTGTCAGAGAAGGTCATGTGATTTATAATGTAGAATCCCCCATGACCCGGAGCAAGACCCGGTGGGCGGGGCGTCGAGGGGGGTCACGTGACGGGCGCCGTCCAATAGGGAGTCGCCGGATCGGTGTTTGGGGGTTCAAGTCACGGCGGAGTAACCGTCATTACTGACTTGTTGTGAATACAATGTATTTTATTTCATGTAATTACATTTAAAGTTGTAAACACGTGTTCACATTAAAACATGGCTACAAAACGTGACTGCAAACACAGAGTGGCTGAAGAAGGGCACACAATCAAAGGCAGACAAAAATGGACACCTCACGTCAGCTGAAGCCCGCCGTTCAATGTAAGCACCATTTAATTTAATGTTTTCACACACCAAGCAAGTTGGTAAAGATGGGAGTCTTTTCAACTTTAATGATTAATATCGTTAATCATTAATAATATTTGAATTACATTACATTTTTAATATTAAGAAAATATTCCCCACCGCTATCCATCCCATATGACTTGAATGCAGCACGGGGGTCCAGCCGATTGGCCCGAAAGCACAGTGGGCGGTGCCTCTCTCTGGTACCAACCAATCATGTTTGGATTTAGATGCACCGGTGCCTTCATGGGAGATGGATGACAAATACAGCATAGCCAACCCTATTTACACTTCAGTAGTAGTGGTCCTCTCTCCCTCCTCCCCCACCTCTCTCCCCCTCCCCTCTTCCCCCCCCCCTCATCCCCTCACCATCTCGGCTGACCGAGTCCTGAGGATGCTGTCCAGACTCGGTCCAGCCATGGCAGGTCTGCAGGCCCTTGCAGGCCCTTGCATTAGCCTCAGGGTGGTACGGTCCTGTGCCCCCCCCCCGAGGAGTCTTGCAGCTCAACTCCAGCCTGAGCCTTGGTCTGGAGAGCTGTGGAAGATACCCTACCTGGTTCCTGTACCACAAAAGGCATGTCCCAGTGACCCCAATGACTACAGACCTGTGGCGTTGACTTCTCCCAGTATGAAGACCTTTGAGAGACCGGTTCCTGCGGCTCTCTGTCTGCTGGTCACGTCTTCTCTAGACGGGCTCCAGTTGGCCTGGCCGTCCTCCACCTACTCCACCGTGCCTACGCCCACCTGGACAAGCCGAGGGGCCCTGTGAGAATCGTGTTATTTGTTATTTCTCCAGTGCCTTCGCTAGCATCCAGCCTGTCTCGGAGCACGGCAGGGGACGGCCCCCGTCTCCGGTCCTCTTCACCCCGTACACCTCAGACTTTGTCCACAAAACAGCAGGAGTCCTGCCACCTGCAGATTCATTCTCTGATGTCTCTGCGGCGGTCGGATGCACCAGGGATGCTGAGGAGAGGGAGTACAGGGCTGTGGTGGACGGCGTCTTCGGCTGGCGTGAGCTCAACCCCCCGCAGCTCGACATCAGTGAGACTGAGTAGTTCTGGGACTCCCGCTACACATCTGGGAAGTGGTTGCAAAAATTGTTTGAAACAAGCCGGACTGGACACTGAACTCGAACACAGTCTACAAGACGGGCCAGAGCAGAGTTTTTTCATAACAGTTGTCGACTAGTCGTTGCGCAAGAAAGACATGTCACACTATGTAGGATCACAGTGTATGAACATAAAAAGAAGATAAATAGTTATTTGGTTATTCTAAACAAAAGAAGAACAATAATAACCAGTTGCCATCCAGAGAGCCCTGCCTTCCTGGGCACAGGTTACCCCTGGCAGCTAGGTTGCCGTGACAATGGATGTAAACACGTACATAAATGATGTTGTCTACGACTAATCAACTGCTGCTGTCAGCGCTGACTAGCGGTGATAGTAGTCGGGGAAACCCCTACGCTGGTGAGGGTGGCGGGCTCCCACAGACTAAACAAACTGATCAGGAGGGCCGGTTCTGTTCTGGCGGTGGAACTGGACCCCCTGCTCAGTTGGCTCCTTGACGATGACTCCCACCCACTCCACAGAGTGCGGTCTGAACAGAGGAGGTCGTTCAGCGACAGACGTTAGAAGTGAGGAGGTCCATGATGGAGCGCCGCATGAAATCCTTCATTCCTGTGGCCATCACACTCATTAACTAGCCATTAACTAGCCATCACACTCTTTATCTCTTCTCACTAGCGGGAGTGAGGGAGTCGCTCTGAACTCTGTACTGTCAATTTAACTCAGTCACTTTGAACCCAGCAGCCTTTATTTTATATACAAGCATATTTTATTACATTCTGTTGTCGGTTAGTGTGGCAGTAGACTCTGCCACACGCCACCTGTGGCTTTGCTGGGCTCCTCCGACACGCAGGACACAGGTAGATGATTTATGAAGCCAGTTTATTGGAGAGTTGGCAAGATGGTCCAAGGCCAAGCAGGTGGAGACATGCTGACATGTCAGAGCTCTCTCTCTCTGGGTGTGTGTGGTGATAGCTGGTTCATCCTGTGGGCCTCCGTGACTCCAAGGTGTGGAGCCTCACCCAGCTGAGCAACTGTAATAATTAGAGGAGACATTGATTCCTCCGGGATCAATAAAGTCATCTGATCTGTATCTGTTTAGAAAATAGTTTGGTATTTTGTTCATTTAAAAAATCGCATAATTTTCTTCCACTTATTTGGCTTCTTCTCATGATGATGATGATGATGATTATTATTATTATTATTATTATTATTATTATTAGCCTAATAAGCTTTTTAGCCTACAATGTTAAATCAAGTATTACAAAACCCTAATGATTATCGATAAATATAAAAAGCTTACAATGCATGATGACAGACTGCATAACCATAAAAAACATCAATAGTTATTATTTAATAGGAAAACATTTATGGAGCCTGGCAGCATGTTGGTACATTGTTATCGGGTTCATGGTGGTCTATCTCACATGATCAGGTCGATCCTAGTATCTATAGTAGGACTAATAATGACTCATAATAATATTCATAATAATAATATATTATAATAACAGTGGACTATTGTATTTAATATTTTAAATCATGGTTGTTAAAAAATTGGATGGATGTTTTTGTTGCAGTGTACTACTAAATATACCCTCGTTCTAAGGACATGAAGATGAATAAATAATCTGTTATGAAGATGAATGAATGTGCATAATAGCACTGCACACACAGATATGAACATGAATGAATGAATGAATGTGCATTCTAGCACTGTTGGCACAGATATAAACATGAATGAATGAATGAATGAATGTGCATTCTAGCACTGTTGGCACAGATATAAACATGAATTCATTAGAGCACTGTACACAAGCAAAATGAACATCAGTGTACAGTTAAAATGTGAATTAGTTTTCATAATATCCTTGTATACAAGAATGAATAAATTACATTAATTAATGCAGATTAATGTTGATAATGGTGTCGGCCTGCACTAGCCGACACCATTATCAACTTACCAACCACAATTATCACACTATACTATATCAACACAGGTTAGAGAGTACAAATACAACAAATGCAACAAACTACCGTATTCCGTAAATCTTAATATGACAGGTAACGACTTTATCATAATGCTAACATCGTATAACTATATTAATAGGCCTACAACTAAAATGTTTATGGAAAAATATTTCAATTTTTAAATAAAAAAAATGGTGTATCCATCATCCTCAACAAGCAGGTAGCCATCATCCTCAACAAGCAGGTAGCCATCACCCTCAACAAGCAGGTAGCCATCACCCTTAACAAGCAGGTAGCCATCATCCTCAACAAGCAGGTAGCCATCATCCTCAACAAGCAGGTAGCCATCAACCCTTAACAAGCAGGTAGCCATCATCTGCAACAAGCAGGTAGCCATCAACCCTTAACAAGCAGGTAGCCATCACCCTTAACAAGCAGGTAGCCATCATCTGCAACAAGCAGGTAGCCATCATCTGCAACAAGCAGGTAGCCATAATCTGCAACAAGCAGGTAGCCATCATCTGCAACAAGCAGGTAGCCATCACCCTCAACAAGCAGGTAGCCATCACCCTCAACAAGCAGGTAGCCATTATCACACCACTGTCCAGGGTTGACGTCATTATTCCGCTCCCGGTTCCGCCGCTAGGGGGCAGCGCGGCTCACACCTTCCTGCCGCTCCGCAGCTGAAGGGCGCAGGCTGGGCCAGCAGCTCTATTATTAGCCCTGACAACACGGCTGTTTGTTTATTTAGAGAGGTAATTAAACACTATTTCAACAGGTGTAATTACATTGATTATAATAATTGATCTGGAAAAAGCCATTGGCAAACCCATCATCAAAGCCAAAGCAGAATTATCGACATGAATATAATATATATATATATTTGTTGTAATAAATATATTGGAAAGTTGTATCCGCCTCCAGAGACTATTATAAATATTTTAAAGATTTAAAACACGGTATCAATACCATTAATATCAATTTCCCCGGCCGCGCCGGGATGCTGAGTGTTTGGGGATGCGGCGGGAGGGACGCTGCATATTAATGTGAAGGTCAACGAGACGCTGGTCGCCGCCGCCATAACCTCACACAACAACACAACTATCCACTACTAATCCTTTTATTAAAAACCCTAAAGCAGATACAACTCACTTAAGCCATGCGGAACACATATCTAAGGACGGGCGTGCGGGGGGGGCTCACGCTGTGGACTATGCTCGTATATACTCACCTCTC
>JAOPJI010000030.1:3494014-3512220 GCA_027122695.1 Merluccius productus
GTGTGTGTGTGTGTGTGTGTGTGTGTGTGTGTGTGTGTGTGTGTGTGTGTGTGTGTGTGTGTGTGTGTGTGGCAGCACCGGTTTTAAAGAGCGGCCTTTGTGTGGGAGCTGCAGCAGGTTGGACGGTGGCGGAGGCTCAGGTTGCTACTGTGCGGCGCTGGTCCTTCAGGGGCCGCTGCACTAAGCCCGTGTTCAGACCTGCCTTCAGATGCCCCTTGGGTGACGCATGCCACTGCGACCCCATTTGAATTGCATTGAAATGCATCTTAACGGCAAAACGTTTTTTATTAAAGGGGAGTCATTCATGCAGCCTTGATCCTACCCTGGCGAGACATTCGGCCACATCTTGGTCTCTCTGCAGAGTGATTCATCACCGGTTCAGTGGCGGCCTGGACTGGGATGCAGAGGCGTGCCTAGCAGCGCGTATGCACAAGGGAACCGGCTCTGCTTACGTGTGATGTTTGAATTAAATGACTACTATTTTGTCATTTAGCAGACACTTTAATCCAACGTGACTTGCAGTGGTTTCAGATACAGGCCATTAAGCTGCTGGTTTTGCTCAAGGATTCCTACCGTACAGACAGTTAGCAAGTAGTCATCGCTAAGCTGGTGTTTCTGGTGATCAATAGGGTTGAGCTGCAGTAGAGGGAGAGTCGGTCCTCCATGATGTCTTGTCCTTACTCCTTGCTGCCATAGTGGCCTACAGGCCTCTACAGTGGCTGGGACGGGTCTGACAATGACATGGACTTGAGACCATGTGGCATCCATTATTATGACCAGTGTGCTAGTCCATTTGTCTTCACTGTTCAAGCCTGTAGAAATTATCTCTATTCAGCTCACATTTTCCATTTCCTCACTCCTCGGATTTTGGAAAAGGGGTTATTTGACGGATCCGCTGGCTATGACGAGGCAAGTCCTCAAACCTGACTGCAGACTGTTAAAAAAAGGGGGTATCCCAGTATTCCCCATTTTTACGTTTCCCTTTTCCATTAGAGATGATCTAATCCCTGTCAGGGGAAAATGTCCGACTATAAGCATAAAGCAGAAGCCTAGTGCTAAACTACCTCCCAGGGCCATGCTAGCTCCCCTGTTAGCTGTTAAACTAATGGAAGTAGAAGGCAAAACCCAATTTTGAATGACTCATTTACAGCAAAGCAATTAGAGAATAATTGTTTGAGTGAAATTATATCCTTGCTTCCGTAACGAGACTAATTTCGACCCAAGAGAAATCGGATAAAAAAAGAGGGATCCACCTTTTGAGCTGTGTGCATTCCTGCTGAGCGTTTGCAGCTACTTGAAAGGGAAAGGCTTTGTACTATTTTAGAGACAGTCTTAACATATGATGCCAAGCTGCCGGGGCGGTGTTTCACTGACCAAACCTATTCCTGTCTTCTTGCACTTCTCTGTTTTTTGGGTTTGCGGTGTCACATTAGGCTTCGGTGACTCACGGAAAAGCCTCGGTAACCAAACGCACACGATTGGTGGACCTACACCATTCAATTTGATGGCAGGCTTTTAATCTGAAGTTTTTGCCGTGGAAAAGAGGACCCACCTTCTTTTTAAATTGAAGCAAATGATCTGTTGCAACGACATCAAAACGTCTCTCCTTTCCCTCTAATCTCTTGTGTTTCGAGACCCATGCACTCTGTTTACGGCCCTGTTGACTCTTCTTGTCAAATAGTTGTCCAATATTTTGCCCCCAGCTGCATATGATGGTCTCTGGCAATTTTAACTGCCACAGCAAACAATTTACTACCATTTGGCGGTTGGCTTGGGTTATTTTCAGACCCTTACAAAAATTGCACTAAGAAATGGAGCGAGACGAGCCTCTTTTCAAAACGCTAGCAAGTCATACCGCTTTAAGAATGCAAAGCATACTGAAGAGTTAATTTTCTGGTTGATATGCATGAATTTTAAAGATGTTACAACCAGAGCATTTTTTAATGTCCTCACATGAACCGCCATTACTCCATCCATTACTCGTGTCCAGAATCAGTTTCACTTCTTTGATTTACTCTCTGAAAAGTACTTCATAGCTCGTACAAAAGTGTCTGTGGTCTGAAACAGCCCTGTGGCTGTAATTTTACATGTGGGTGAGCAAACCAGACTTGCAGTCAACAAAGATTTCCTTGCTACTTTGACCATCACCTACACACACACACACACACACACACACACACACACACACACACACACACACACACACACACACACACACACACACAATGGACAAAAGGGAGATTCACCCAGAAGCCCTGTGATGTCCTGGTGATCCTCTAAAACTTGCGGAGGGCGTAGATCTGCTTCCTGCAGAGCATCCAGGGCCTAATAAAACATAACCGATCAAACCCTGCAGTGTTATTACTGCGGCGGTCACACTGCTGGTGGTTTCTGTGAGCAACAATGACATGCTTCTTCCTCTGTGCCGCCTGCTAATGCACTTCTTGGCACCACTCTCCACACAAGAGCTTCGTCCAACAAAACAATGTATTCATTAGGGAAATGCAAGGACTTCACTCTGGCCAATGGACTCCATGATCGGTCTGTTTTTACAGCTACCCCGCGACTGGATGATGACTCATTTATGTTATCAGGCAGACTGGGCCAATTTAAATAAGGTCATGAGAAGAGCTAATGAGGCAGGGACAAAGTGAGACACATCACCTTACTGTAATGGAGACATGGCAAAAACAATCTGTCACAATCTCAGCAGTTTGTGTGTGTGTGTGTGTGTGTGTGTGTGTTCCATAGCGTTTTGCTGATTGCATCCTACCATCATTCTACGCTGATGAGGTTCATGTCGCCAGAGTTGGACATTTAGAATTAAAACCTGAAAACTACATTCACAATATTGCACATGCATGTCTGTACATGAATACAGACATGTACACTTCCAACAGTGTCTTTTCAAAAAGGCAAACTTCACAAGTGGAAATAAGGCTAAACTAAATCCACAGTTAACCTTTCCTGGTATCGGAGACCCGGGCCGAGGGCCGTGCGGGAGCCGGTCCCATGGCTGCTCACCAACTGGGCCCAGTGGGGGGGGGGCGCGGTTCAGATTCAGGGCTTCCTGACTGACTGACTGAGAAATACATTTAATTAGGCAGCACTGGGCCGCAGGCGGCCCCTGCAGCGAGGAGCTGCCCTCCAGGTGCAACCAGACACAACTACGGCACGAATACAACCTACTAATGATATGACTATGAAACATAGTGGAATATGATTGTGTCAGCGCTGGCTGACAAAATCATATTCCACTATTTTTATTCATCGTAAGCCATTTTCTCCTGAGGAAGGAAATGAGTAAGGAAAAACACTTGTCTCTTCATTCATCTTGTTTTTACACGGAGGAGCCTGATGCAAGTTGATGCATGACTAGTAGAAGATGAGTAAAATACAACATTGCAGCTGTATTACTCAATTATTAAAAAAAATAATAATTGGCTGATGAACAGTGTGTATTTCAAATGTGTGATTTGCTTTTCATACAGAAGGAGTAAAGGGCTATTCTTCGGATTAGCTCTCTGGAGAAAATGGATGAATTTGGAGAATAAGTGGCATCTCCCCCTCTTTCTCCCTCTCTTGGTCTCCCTGGGTGTCATCTGCTTCGCTGTAGCTGCTGCTAACAGCGTTTCCACAGCTGTCTATAGGCGAGGCACCGCTCCTCTGCTAAATGACCGACCGCCTCTACAAAAACAATTACATTTCACAATATGACCACAATGTGCGCGTCCGTTTGTCAGCATCTGCATTCATTTTGACAGAAAATATAGGCTACTACTACTAGCCTAATATACTATAATATAGCCCAATATATTATACCGTAATTAAAATAATACATCTATGACATCAAACGGATGTTGGTCTCTGTGGAGACAGAGCGTCATTCTGTCTGATTACGCATGTATTCACATCCCATCACAACTAAACCCCCGTCCATCAAGAGGATGTGAATGATGCAAATCAGCAAAAAATGCACAACGAGTACCGAATCGTTTCACCAGTGTGAGTCAGTGTGAGTCAGTCCCTGCCTGTTGGGATTCATGTTTTAATTGTGTAAACTTCTGTCACAGTTCACATTAAGCGCTCCGCAATATAGGATCTAAAGTGGGGAGCGAAAAGTCATCCGTCTGCAGAAAGTAAGAATATCGGTTTCTAGTTGACTGTGCTGTGTGAGACAATTTAGGTTTTAGACCGCTCCCTCCTAATTTCTGACCAATCAGGGCATTTCTTCTCTGATTGTTTCGGAGAATCCATCTCATACATCTCACATCTCATACATCACAGCTAAGCTCCACCACAGGTGGAGGAACATGGGGAGGCAGTGTTTTTTGGTGAGTTTATTTTCATGTCTTGCTCTCTTCTGTTCTCTCAAATCTTGCCTACAGCAGCTTCTCTAACCTGCTTGATTTGGTTATTATAATGCACATGATTTTGTTTAGTTTTTTGGACTGAGAGAGTTTGAGTTGACTCAGAACAATGATTCTACTATTCACATTTCAGGGTAAAACCCTACGCTGCTTGCCTCTTTGTCAGAAGCATTTCCCCCTCTTCTAAAAATGGTTTTGTGGGAAACCCCTGCGGCTTGTGAAACATTGAGTCTACACAGCCTTTCAAACTAAAGACAATGCCACTGCAAGACATGGAAGGACTTAGCTGTGTGATGGCTCCTATCTCTCTCTATCTCTCTATCTGCTTCCATGACCACCAGGCAACCCTCCAGCCTCCAGCCCCAGCCGCTAGGTACACCACCCAGGGCAACCATAGAGGAAGCAGAGGTGCAGTGGGGAGGGAGGGGCAGATGGTATCTTTCCCAGCCCTGCTTATGGTCCAAGTGCTATAAGTTTCCCAGCCCTGCTCCTGGTGGAAGTGGTGACATCTGGACCAGGAGCTGTAACCTGGGGCCCCTGGAGCGGTTTCTTCCTCTACCTGGGGCTCGATCGTTTGCACTATCAGCAGGATCAAACGGGGGACCGGGCCGCAATTATTACTGGCCCGCTCCTCTCTGACCTTTGTAATTGGGAAGGACCCAGGTCTGGGTTTGGGGGGCGCTCACAGGAGTCAGGAGTTGCTGGCTCAAAGCAGGCCTAGGCGTGTTCCAGCTTGCAGCCAGCATGTCTCAATTCCTAGGTGCCGTTTACTGAAAGTACCCTTTTCATTCGTACAAGGTCATCAAGGCAACGTGTTGAATGGCTTTTACATTGCTGCCATGATGTTTCTAATACTGTAATCAAATATGCAGAAGCTTGACGATGTATGAATATTTCAAAAGCCTGGCAATGGAAGATTTTAATATAATATTGAATATTTTGTAGGGAAAAAAAGAAAGCAGTTTGTTGTTGGAATGAGATTTGGAAGTCAACATCGAAATGCCTTAATATGAAACATATTATTTAGAGTCATCGTACTACAAGGATTGACATTGGGTGTCCTCTTGTTGCCAATCTTTCTGTAAGACAGTCTGTCTGCTTGTGTGCTTAAGGTTTCAGTGGTTTCCTGCTGGAATGTCCTTTTCAGGCCATCCCATCGATAACAATGGCAGAGATTGTTTTAGCCGAAGGCCCCTCAGTGTATGTTTTGCAGAGAGGGTAGAGGAGCGGTCATATGCAGAGCCGTTTCAACATGGTAGTACCATGAGAGAGAAAAACCACCAGCAGCGCTTTGGCATGTAGACGCTAATGATGTAACAAGCACGGCAACGGCACACATGGAAAGTGTCCATTGCAATACTAATGGGCATGCAATGTCTATTCAATAATAACTAATGCTCACTTTTCTCTAGCATTTTAAAGCAATATTTCTTTGAAAATGCCTTTTTAAATGGCAGATGCATCTTCAAGAGGTGGCAAGATATTTAGACCGTTGTTTGGGCTTTGATGAGTGGTTTGTTGATTGGTAACTTGTGAAGTAGGTGAACACACTGTTGTGCAAGGAGGAAGATTTGACCGTAAACCCTTCCCAAAAGGAGAGAAGCAGGTGTTATATGGTTTTGCTTTTTCACACCCTGCAGCTTTTAGGAGCTGCTGACTGACATGGTTTTGACAGTAAGTGCATGTATTGGACTGTAATGGCATTTAACAGTGAGTGCATATTGGCAGAGTATGAGTCTTTTGTTACTGTATGCTGTGTGCAGCGGCCCTTCGAGTTTCATTGCCCCAGTGGATTGTGTCTTTGCAACCAGCTAGCAGGCCTCAGCTGTGGGGCCTCCACCTTGTCACACAGGCAGCCCTAGGGGCCCCTTTGTTGGCTATTTTTCATAACCCCACCATTACCAAGGTATAAACACGTTGATGAAACCTACATAACATGGCTGTGCGAAGAAGAAAAAGGACTTCAAAGCGAGTTGTTCCAGAATGCAGGGATTGTTTCGGGCAGAGACCAGGGTGCAGATTATAGGCCTGCTTATACACATTCACTTTCAGTTACCAGAATGTGTATAAACCCTCGTCTCTGCTCTTTCCTACGCCCACATCCCCGTTCCTGTGCCGTTCCCTGGGCTTCCTTCAGGCAGGCCTTGGGCGGCGCTGGCTAAACGCTAGCTCCATGGACCGCCACATCTCCGCAAGTACGCTGCTGCCCAAGGCTCAGCTATAATTACCATTGACAATAATAAAAAGAAAAAAAACGTAACCAGTATTGGCTAGCTCTGCCCTTGGTTTTTTTCATGGAGGGTTTTAATTTAGACCTTCGCCTTGATGTCAGGCAGCGCTGGGGCCGTGGTTACGCCCATGCTGCACTTGGTCCACTGCTGAAACCTACAGCCAACAAGATGTTAACTTCTCTCTATTGCTCGCTCTCTCTCTCGCACTATCGCTCTCTCGCTCTATCGGTCCATCGCTCTATCTGTAATCCGTGGATGATTGCTGCTGGTTTTGATGAGAGGTGGAAGAAGGAAATTTGGGGGAAGAAAGCACGATTCATGCCACATCTGATCAGACACGAACACACACTGGATGTGTTCTTACACTAGATAAGCGCAGCAGGCTGTAATTGCGTGATCTCTTGAATAGTGCTCTGTTGATTTTCACCCATCGCTTGTTTTTTAATTGCAACACCTGTGAGGGGAGAGCATCCACCCATCAGGTATAGGATGTCTTGGCTAGGCAGCCAAATGGGACATGTTGTCAACGCTGAGTTTATGGACTTGTCCACACTGCATTTAAGTATGGATGGGCAGTATTTTGAAGACGCTCGTAAAAATGCCAGTGTTGACAGAAAACTTTGTTTAAGTGTGTGTGTGTGTGTATGTGTGCGCGTGTGTGTGTGTGCGTGTGTGTGTGTGTGTGTGTGTGGGCTGTAGGGTCCTCATTTGTTGAGTCCGTCAATATTATTTTGTTCAGTTTGTGTACCATTTTTGAGGCACACGCAGGTTCCTCCTTTGGGATCTGCTGTGGCTGCAGTGACTACAGACTGAGGAAGAGCGTTTCTCTATCAGTCTCCCCCAGAGTGGAGGTGAGGGAGGAGGCTGAGTCAGCAGTCCTCTGTTCTCCTGCCAGGGCCCTCTGCTGGGAAGCAGCTGAGGTCAACTCTCCCGTCTGACATGCAGTCCCGCCGTCCGCCAGGTCTGTCACCGTCCTGCTGCCCCCCCGCCGCCCCCCCGCCCGGACACAATGCGCCGGTTGTCTCTGTCCTTCGGCTCAGAGCTGAGGAGAAGCCCCCCGTTCGGTGATTCCTGCCGTCCAAATTGAGAGCCAGCATATATATGTTATAAGATATTATCTCAAAATGTATTCTTGAAGATATAATCTCTTTCATGTCCCTAATTATTCAAGGTTGAATCAAGACGATACAGACAGACTTAATTTAAACCTGAACTTCCCAACCCTAATTACTTTTAACTTAAACCAAGAAGAGGCAAGAATGTTAAATTATGATTAAAGCTGATGAGCTGCTGTTAAAAATTACATGGTGCAGTTTCCCCACTGAATCCATTAAAATATGCCTTTCTAAATGTTTTTTACCGTTGGCAATGAAACCTTTTTTATAATCATACCGTCTTTAAAAGTAATTAATTCAAGCATAATGCAACACTCTGCTAAATGAGTGCGAGTGAGTCCTACGCAGCTGAGCAAAATACGGACTGCGTCTTTCCTTCCTCTTCTAACAGGGAATGCCATCCAGCATGTTTTCCTGGAATATTCCACATCCAAACCCATGTAGACGGATGCAAACCTTTCTGTGAATCCTTTCCTCCTCAGGGAAACATCGCCCCCCTCTGTTTCTCCTCTCCTTCTCATTGGTTTAGCAACACAACTTCTTGCTGACTCAGCTTGTGCCTGTAGTATCAGGGTGCCGCACTTGTGATCAATTACTGATGACTAACGCTATCATCAAAGAAGCTTTTAAGCTGACAGTTATGTTGTGGCAAACCGTATATTTTAATGGGCCATCTTGTATCAGAAACTCGATGAGGCAGAGGGAGATATACTGTATAGTTGATTGAACTTCTGTTTTGGCTTTATAATATTACAGCTTATTTGCTGTATTAATCGCATTTGTCTATGCCAGTAGCTCTGATGTAGATGTGCCCTAAAACAGATGAATAGATGAACAGCTGCCAGTAAGTCATTTAAAAAAAATAAAAAAAAGTTGGCCTTTGGTTTTGGCACAAACTGTAATTTAATGGACGATGAAAGTATTTTTGATGAATAACTGTCCCTCTGGTTTTTCCTACTCTGCAATCATGTATTGGTTTTGCTCAGCATATTGTGTCGGTACCTTTTTCTTTTTAGGTGCTGCTCTACAGACCACACCTGGAATATTCCTCTAAATAGTCAAATGGAAAATGTTAGATAATCCTTAGTAAGTCTCTATTAAAGCCAGGGCCAGCTCGTTGCATTTCTTATATTAGCCCCCTGCTAATTCACAAGTTCCTGCTTGGCACTGAAAACGCCTGACACGCATAAATAGGACTGTTGGTTCTGAAATAGTTATGAGCCGTAATGGCTGCTACTGTTGCAAGACAAGTCTTGAAGTTTGGTTGCTTAGTACCTTTTGTACATATGGGATCCTCAGTTTGCCAAACCTTTTTTTCTCTCCTCTTTCAGTTCTGGAGATTTACTGACATCTTCTGCCAAATGCAGAAAGTCAACACTAGGCTTTCTACAAGACTGCTTTCAGCACTCTGCTACTAGGACCAATGCTGACTTTATTAAAGAAGTAAATTAGACATTTTTAGAGATGATTTACTTTAGGACAATGTCTCTTTTCATAAGGTGGGTATCGTTTTCAAACTGTACCTTCCATCCGGCAATGCAACACCGGTTTGAAGTCCTATACTTCTATGGCTCAGTCTATTTATTGTTAGAAGAACGATTAATTCAGCCCTGCTTGCACACCGGAGATATGCTCCCCAGCGCACACATGCAATGCTTATTTTTAGTGCATTTAACAGTGAGTGCCTTTTATAAAAGCGTTTGAGACGAAATATTACCCAGCTCTTCAGCCAGCCAGAGATAACGGCCTCTCCTACTCAAGAGAAGTGGATGAGTTGTGCTTGTGATAAGGGCAGAGTGGCAGGTCTGTTTTTGGGCCTTGTTGGAAAGCTGTATTCTTAAGAGAGAGTGGAGCCAAGAATACCGCCTGCCCCCCCGCCTGGAGCCACGTATCTCTCCAGATAACTGAGCCAGCCTTTCCACTTTATGTCCCAGATAGGGGTTCCTTAAACAGACCGTCTATTGTGTATTTTCTGTAGCCTCTTTATCAAGTCCCACCCTGGTAAAGAGGTCCCCCTGCCAGCTCATCAACAGTAATATCATTAGCTTTTACTAAATTAATATATTTCCAAACCAATGTAGGCGCATAAACAATATATTTCCCAGCTCATCGAATACTTTTTATTATATTCGGTTGTCCGTATTAATGGACATGCATCTGGGTAAAAGGCAGTCGTTCAGACCTGTCCATACATTTACGGTCTTTATCCTTGTGATCTCTCAGCCCCCCCTCGGAGCTGTATTCAAGGAAAGACATCTGGATAAAGGGAATGACTCGAGGGAACAAAGGCCCCTTTTCTGCTCTCTGTCACCAAGTCTTGTCCGGTTTTCTCAGCAGAGAGACAAACCAAAGGGGGGCTGTTTCGCATTCCTCCCTCGTAGGTGCTCTCAGTTCGCTGTAGTCACCAGAGCTTCGGCCAGAGAGCCTCATGAATGGACGATAAGGATCAGGGCAAGGTAATGTCAACCCAGGAGGATGAAACTTCATGTGAACCCAGATACATCCTCGGAGGCTTTCTAAAAACGACTTCTCAATGTAAATTGCAAAAACAAAAAGTAGGCATTAATTATTCACTCCCAAGTATATATTTTCCTCGGTGTTGTGTGCAGATGGTTGACTGCTAGCTGCTTGATGTTTATAGCTTGTAATGTTGAAATGATCAACAGCATCCTCCAATGGGTTCTTGGTTTGCAGTGACTAACGTTCCAGCTCAATTTGCCTATCTTAATTCCCATCATCAAACAACTTGAGGCAATGTGTTTGCTAGCAAATTGAGCAATAGCTGGTGTGTGTTTGGCTTGCTACATCTTTGATCAACCTGCTGAGTGAGTCCCTACATCTTTTTCCACTTGTCATCACCTTAAGTAGCACCGCGCCTGAGCACATAAATGTGACCAGGACACAACCGAGCCAAGTTTGGGGTTTTGAGTCTTCAGCTGCTTAAAAATGACAATTAATGCCGCGTTCACGCTACACGATTTTAAGCTAGATTTTCCACTCGCCGACAAATTCAGGAGATTGCCGACAAAACCCCAAAATCGGAGGCAAATCGGCATTCAGTCGGGGCTTGCAAACTGGCACTTGATCGCTATGTGGGAACTACCAACGATGCGATCAAAGTGACTCGCCGATGCCTCGCCGGCATCTGCCAGATATCTAGCAGGCTAAATATCTGGACATGTTGGCGAGCCCAAATCCTGCAATGTGAACCATGCTGGGACTGGCAGTGAGTGCGTCGACGACGATGTCAACGGCGTCAACGCACCACAGCCAATGACGGCGCAAGACGACGTGGGCTGGAAACCCGAGTGGAAACCCGCAAAACCCTGCGGGAGGAACACAACAAGCTGTGGCTTAAGGTTTAAATACAGGGCTGTTTTCATTAGGGGATGACGTGATGAAATAAGAAAAACTAATAAATATTGTTAACACAACATTGAGTAATGTCTAACTGTAATATACACATGAAAGCATGACAGCGGCTGACTGCTTTGTTAATCATTTATCCCTGAAGGGAAAACGGCGATTGTTGCTTGTTTTGTCACAGCTATGTACCGTTGCCAAGTTCGTTTTTTGTTGTTTATAGCCGTGCGAGCCAGTGTTGTAGTCTCTGATGTCGCGATAATTAAAACATGGGACTGTGTCCAATGTGAACATGAGAGTATTGCAATCGACGCCTGGTTCCACAGCATCTTATCGCTGCGTTCTGCTTTGTCCTATACAAGTTGAGACTTGCCTATCCTTATTTTGGCAGGCAGTATAATGTTATCACTTGATTTACCAATCAAACTCAAGATAGCGTTGTACAGTTTTGAAAATGTTTGTTCGCATAATACTGTTGTTGGCCGTGAGTGTAAAGGATAAACACATGTACACATACTGAAATATCCCACATTTCACAGCCAAAAGTCCCCCCTGAAGTTCAGCCTATACTGCATACAGTAAGCATCCCTGCACTTGCTGCCTGGGGCCGAAGGTGACATGCTGGCGCACGCCGACGCATTCATGGGGATAATTGTAGAGCACAATGGCCAGACTGCGTCGCTCACACAACCAACCAATCTGGGAAATTAAACGGTCTTTGATCTCTTAAAAGGACAAGGACATGGCTGGCCATTATCATCTCTGTTAAGGTCCACTTCCAGCACAATGCCATGTATAACCATTGTAAATTATTTGTATTTGTATACTTCAGTATTTTACTGAAGTAAACAAAAAAAACTCTACTTCAACTGTCAGTTGAAGTCGCTGTGGTTTTGTTATTTTGAACCACTTGGGTAATTACAGTAAATACCCAGACCAATGAGGAGTTTTTCAAGTACACAATTGAAAGTCAAACCGCCTTCTGAGATGGTCTTGTGACTTGGCAGCAGTAATGGTCTGCGTTTCCTTTCTCATATCCGGCATGTTGCCTCTTAATATCCTGATCTGGTCCTGGCAGAAGTGCACCTGGCTTTGTTGTGCGCAATCGATTTTAAAAGACCCCCTCCGCATGCAATTTCAACTCGTCATCTTGAATATGAAATGTTTTTGCCACAAAATTGGCTTTCAAGCTCATCATTTTACTCTTGAAAGTGTGCGCCCTTCCGTGACGCCATTCTGACGCCAACCCCAATCCCTTTCTGTTGTAAATAACAATAATGCATACATAGTCAGGAATCTGTGATGGAAAACATGACCACCATTTCATCATGCTGTGAATCACACTTGGTGGATGATTGAGAAGAATCATTTGAGCCGAAAGCTTAGTTTCTTACAGGATTAAGTTTGCGTTTGCTCCTGAGAACGACTGCTTCTCCCCGCCTCTCCTTTCAGATGCTGGTACACAGCCTGCAAATCTGCAGATCAGTTCCATGTCCATTGTGGAGCTGCCTGTACGTGTGAGAAGCCTTTCCTAGGCAGAGAAATTAGTTTGGACAGACCGCACTCTGCTATAAAAGATCCAATTACGGCGGCATAATGGTGTCGCCAATTAGATTTGCATGGCCCACTAGGAGAGTGGCGCTGGGATGAATGCCGCCCGGCCAAACCCTTTCCACTTCTAATTTCCTATTGTTGTTCTTGCACACAGTCTCCAGTGCAGAGGGGTGGTTGTTGGCTTAACGGCTTCATGTTACGACTCGCCAGTGGAAATTGTTAATGTTAACGTTCTTCTTTTTTTGTTTTTGTTAACCATTTAAATATTCCTCTATTGTAGGCTCTTTTTTTTATACATCTTGTGCGGCTTGACATTAAAAGCTTTCGGACATTTGGTGAAGTGAAAAAAAGGGTATGCTCATCTTGACCTTTTAACCACTGTTTATTTTTTTTATTTTTATTTTTTTATTTCAGGTCATTAACTGCTGCCAAAATAACTTTTTTGGCATCTGTTGGTTCGCAGTTTGTGGCACCCGCATGAATTATGAATTATATACCTCAGCCAGCATAGCAACAAATCTGACACTAATTTTGACTTGCAACTAAAGATCTATAATGATTACTTACCTTATCTTACTCTGATATTTTACAGCAGGTTTTCTTTTCTACAACACAATTAGGAATACAAATCAAATCAATTGCACTATAAATATTCAATGAACATTTTTTGTCGCATCACAATAAAACATCATAAAAGCACCTACATGTGTTTATGTATTTTTTGTTTCGTGGCAGACATGAATGCACGTGCATGTTTTCCCCATATGTGGAATTTAAATATATATAATCCAACACAGATTGTCAAGTGATCAGAAAACGGTGGAAAAGCCTAAATAATATATGTTGACTCAAACAGACACATTTCTAACACGCATTGTATTGCAGATCAAAGTCCACAAGTAATTTACATTGTTCTCAGTAGTTTGACACACGCTGTCAAGCATGTCATACATGTATGTCATACATAACCTGTTTTGATGGCACATGGAGCGAAACACACGTGTCTGTTTGGCGTGCCACATGGTCCACTCATCATGAAGAGACGCTACTAGAGAAAGTGTGGGCCTTTGTGTTGTACGGTTGCTTTGCCTTTAGGCTCTGGGGCAGACTTGTAGCATGGTATCAGTTTGATGTCATTCCACAGACGCGACTCATGCATGCCCAGACATTGGGGCTTGATTTTGCATATCCAAACTTGGAGATTGCCTTGTACTCAGTAATTAAGTGTTTGTTTGGCCTGTGCTGTTACTTGATAAATGTGTTTTTTGAGAGGGAAAGGGAAATGCTATATGTAGTGAAGTAAAGATGACATATCTTCACACTAAGGTCCACTTGACTCTCCACCTAACCCTTGAACTATTGCTTTCCTTTCATTCTGAAGAAGAAGCTGTGCCTCTACCTGTGAGCGGTTCCTAAAGGTCCAGAAAGTTAGCCCTAGGCGAATGTCTTGGAATTATTGGTAATTATTATTGGAATTATTGGTTCCAGATATACGAAGATGAGGTGAAACCAGTTCAGATACCATGACAGATAACCGCTGTGAACATATCCTGGTACCGGGGTAACTCTGAACCCTGCGACACTGCAGCAATTACCTCCATCATACATCTGATTGTTTTACATGGAGTAATTTTGTTAATCATCATCATCTTCATCGTCATCCTTGAGAACCTTGTTGAACATAACTTATTCAAATTACACTCATGGGACTTTGCCTTAATAGTTTATCACCAAGCTTTTTGTCAAGCTTCCCCCAGTAATCCACATATTAACATTTACTCAACATTGAATCCACACTCATTTTTGGAGAATGCATGTCTCTCCTCGGCACTGTTGTTGTGGGGTTAACAGCTGTGAAAAATTGTTGTAATTAGTCACAAGCCACAGTGACCCCTCGATAGTAAAGGTCAGACAAAGGGGAGGTTGCTAATCATGATTATGCTACAGTACACATAAACATCCTGGGTCATTAGGTGTCAAATGCTGGCCGCTGCTGTCTCCCAGCTGGACAGCCATGGCCTGCTTTTGAAAAAAGACCCTGGCTCCATAATTTATCCTCTCCTCTCTTAACATGTCTGCACTTTGCCAAATGTTTGGGAATGCAAGCCATTATCATGACATTATCTGCACTTGAGTTAATGCAAAATTCACTGGAATAGTGATGGGAAAAGGCTGTTCCCTTACACCCCCTCGAATCCTTTTTCTCAAGAAGACCTCCATTGATATCTAAGGTATTTCGATTGGCAGCGGTCCAAGTCAAAAGGTGTAGTGTTGAGCCACGGAAAAGCAAAGAGAAACTCGGGCAGCTCCTGCCACCCGCTCCAGCGTCATATCACTTTCCACGACTTTCATGCCGGGGTTTCGGTTCCTGTCTTGTCCGGTTCTGTGTGTTGGCTTTACCCTGAGGGTGGGCTTGTGGCCGCATTCCTGAGCCGCCTGTCAAATCCAGCTTTCTGGGGGCCGCCGGTGTTCGTAAATAGTATGGGCTCCCTGATGCCCTGTTCATTAGGAGGCAACGACACAGACAGACCCTTCCTTCTTGACCATGGTTGAATGGCTTCCAGTAGGAGCACTGAGCAGCTGTTCCAGTGTTTACACATGCAGACTTTGGTGATTTGTGGAACGTTAGTTTTGTGAGGCTTCAGTCGGGCTTCGCTAAACAGTAATTCGACGTAGAATGAAACCACTCTCTGAAAGCCCAACACGTTACGCACATTAAAACCCATGCATGGAGATCAACCAGAACCAGTTTGTTACTTACCATGTTTACATTCAAGTTGTTGTAAGTCAGGAATAAACCAATAGTTTGTGTGGCTTGGGAAAGACCCTCGACAAAAACAACACGAACACTAACAAATATACTGTTGATGTCTAACCCCATTGTTTGCCGTCTCTTCTGTCTTCACAGATGCAGCAGCTGTTCTACGAGAACTACGAGCCAAACAAGAAGGGGTACATCAGAGACCTCCACAACAGCAAAATCCACCGCGCCATCACCCTGCACCCCAACAAGAACCCGCCCTACCAGTACCGCCTGCACAGCTACATGCTCAGCCGCAAGATCGCCGACCTGCGCCACCGGACCATCCAGCTCCACCGGGAGATCGTGCAGATGGGCCGCTACGGCGCGGCCGAGCCCAGCCGCGAGGACCAGCAGCTGGGCATGCCGCCGTCCTTCATGCGCTTCCACCCGCAGCAGCGGGAGGAGGTGCTGGAGTGGGAGTTCCTCACGGGGAAGTACCTGTACTCGTCGTCCGACAGCCAGCCGCCTCGCCGTGGCATGGACTCGTCCCAGAGACAGGCCCTGGAGGACATCATCATGCAGGTGATGGAGATGATCAACGCCAACGCCAAGACGCGCGGGCGGGTCATCGACTTCAAGGAGATCCAGTACGGCTACAGGAGGGTGAACCCGCTGTACGGCGCCGAGTACGTGCTGGACCTCCTGCTGCTGTACAAAAAGCACAAAGGGAAGACCATGACTGTGCCGGTGCGAAGGCACGCCTACTTGCAGCAGACCTTCAGCCAGATCCAGTTCCGGGAAGAAGAGGAGCTGGATGCCAGGGCGCTGGCAAGTCACATCAACAAGGAGTCCGACTCGTTCTCCTTCCTTTCAAACTCACTGAAGATGCTGGTGCCCTTCAAGTTGGCCACGTCCGGCCAGGACCCGCGGGAGACCAAGGACGAGAAGGTCAACATCCTGGTGCCGCTGTCGGGGCGATACGACATCTTTGTGCGCTTCATGGCCAACTTCGAACGGGTGTGTCTGATCCCCAACCAGAACGTGAAGCTGCTCATCCTGCTCTTCAGCGCGGACAACACAGAGCGGGTGAAGCAGGTGGAGCTGATGAGGGAGTACCACATGAAGTACCCCCGCACCGAGATGGAGATCAAGCCGGTGACGGGCTCATTCTCCCGGGCCCTGGCGCTGGAGGTGGGCTCGTCGCACTTCTCTAACGACTCGCTGCTCTTCTACTGTGACGTGGACCTGCTCTTCACCACCGACTTCCTCAAGCGCTGCCGGGGGAACACGGCCCTGGGGGAGCAGACCTACTTCCCCATCATCTTCAGCCAGTACGACCCCAAGGTGGTGTACGCAGGGAAGGTCCCCAACGACAACCACTACGTCTTCACCGCCAAGACCGGCCTGTGGAGGAACTACGGCTTCGGGATCGTCTGCGTCTACAAGGGCGACCTGGTCCGAGCCGGGGGCTTCGACACCTCCATCCAAGGCTGGGGGCTGGAGGACGTGGACCTCTTCAATAAGTTCGTCCAGTCGGGGCTCAGGCTGTTCAGGAGCACGGACACGGGCATCGTGCACGTCCACCACCCGGTGACCTGCGACCCGAACCTGGAGGCCAAGCAGTACAAGATGTGCCTGGGCTCCAAGGCCTCGTCGCACGGCTCCACGCAGCAGCTGGCCGAGCTGTGGCTGGAGAAGAATGACCAGGGCTTCAGGAAGCTGGCCGGCAGCCCCAATAACGGCTCCGTTCGGACAGCGTGAGAACCGGCCCGGTCACACGACCGGTACGCAAACCGGACCCGACCGGACTGAGCCGGCCCGGGCCGGGCCTGTGCGCTCTGTCCGCCTGGTGGACATGGACTCTCTCCACGCGGTGCCACAGGCTTCCTCCTAATTTATTTGTTCCTGAAATCAAAGACTTCCCACGGATATATTTTTTCAAAAATATGTCTTCCTTGTTCATTTGTCTTTTATGGTTTTCAAGAACCTTTTTGAAAGCGGACCGCAGCGCCGCTGGGCCGAACCAGCAGCGCCGCTGGGCCGAACCCTGCGACTCCAGACGAATGGGAGTGGGCGAAAAAATGAAAACGCGTCGACCGATCTCGAACCCAACGAGCGGTCGTAACGGCGGCCCTCTGATGAAACCGGGTCAGGGTGTGGTCCACACTCCAGACTGCGGGCCAGCGGGCGATCGGGGGGGGGGGCGGATGGCGGGAGAAGTCGCCCGGCGCCGCGCCTCGTCGCCATGGTTTCGTCAAGTATTACGTTTGTCTTGTGAGTGAATGCAACTCATGTCCATGAATTCTACGACCAGCAGTGCTCTAGAGATAACTCTCCATGTTGTCCATGTTTACAAGAGAGGTTATTATTACCAACGTTTCAGCGATGGGGAAAATTACAAAAAGTACACCGATCGGAAAACGCCGCAGAGGCGTCCATTTTGTTACATCTTTGATTTGCAATAATCCTTAGTTGGTTTGTTTTTATTGGTTTGAGTAACAAGGTTAACATTGTTAGTGCTACTCCAGGATCTGATAGTTTCATATTATCATTAATTTCTGTGAACCCACCTGCTGGATTTAGTATTTGCAAGTCATCCTCTGCTTTCTAATTTATTGAATATTCAGGCACCATTCTTTGACTGTTAAGTTATGTATATTGGAAAGATTGTATAACCATCTCAAGTTTGTTTTTTTAATAGTTTATTTTCCTTGTTTTGTTTGTGAACTCGTTATCACCAAAGAGTTTTGCACAGTTTGGTGTGTGTGTGTGTGTGTGTGTGTGTGTGTGTGTGTGTGTGTGTGTGTGTGTGTGTGTGTGTGTGTGTGTG
>JAOPJI010000030.1:3759935-3770561 GCA_027122695.1 Merluccius productus
CCTCTGACCATGCATTTAATTGTCTTTGACGGCCATCGGCTCTCGGCAATTCCTCATTCGCCCTCTCACGTCTGACCAGTTCGAAATTATATGGCTGTGGGCCATCATAAATGTTAATTGTGGGTCTTGCCACCTCTTCCTCATCCCAGTTAGATGCCATAGTTCTAGTACAAGGCTGAGGCTACCTTCCACCACGTCTCCCTCACGTGACGTCATCGCCAAATTGCTTTAAAAAAAACTTACTACCAAAAACTACAAAAACTGGACTTTAACACCATTTTGGAGACATTTCTAACTTTATGTACATATCTTGAGTGCTTTATGTACCCATTAATCGACAGTGGTTTTTAACCTGCACCACAGCCTTTAAAATAAATGATGTACCTTTGCCTTTTTGGAATGCAGCCATTCAAAAAGTGGGCGGTCACTGATGAGCTCTATTCATTCAGTATATAAAAACAGGCATGCAGAGCAAACTTAACCGCATGTGTTCTGCACAGGGGCCCCAGATATGAATATAAACATCATTTTAGGTTGTCTAACAGGATTCTGTAATGGCTAACATCATGGTTTGGTTACCGTTATAATCCCATCCAGGTTGCAGCAGTGACCAGTCGAGGTGTGGGCAACTGGAGTGAGGTCAAATCCCTTACACCCAAGAAAGGTGAGACACAGTAAAAAAAAAGGGACCCTGTCGAACTAAAGAGCAGAAGAGAGCTTTTGAAACAACCAAAAACATGCCCTCCCTCTCTTCTGCCTCCCTCTGTTTTTCCACCATTGAGAATTGTTGCATTCACAGAGAGATGCCCCGATTGGTCAGAAATTAGCTGGGAGTCTAAAATCTAAATTGTCTCATACAGAGGCAAGCGCCGTCAACTCCGAATGGATATTCTCAGTGCATTTCACTCACTAATAGCTGACGGGTGGTTATGCCATTTCTAACAAATTGCAGTCTTACCTACAGCACCTTCAACATTAAATTTATCTTAACATGTTTACTATCTTAAATTGAGAAAATGCAGAAAATTGGAAATTAGGGTGCCACAGCAGCAAGTACATGACAGTAGCAAAATATGAGAATAATGAGAATCTCTTTTCACTCTCTCTCTCTCTCTCCCCTTCTTCTTCTTCTTCTTCTTCTTCTTCTTCTTCTTCTTCTTCTTCTTCTTCTTCTTCTTCTTCTTCTTCTTCTTCTTTCTTTCTTTCTTTCTTTCTTTCTTTCTTTCTGCAGGAATATTGTTTATTGTTGTGTTTTTTTATTGTTTGTTGTTGCTTCTTCTCTGGGTTCGTTGCTGTGTAGGTCTTTGATCCTGTGCCACTCCAAGACCAGCGACGACTTCCCCGAGCCGGAGGAGAGGAGCTGGGCCAGGGAGGGCGTCCCGGTCCGGGCAGGGCCCTGGGGGCCCGGGGCCGAGCTCGTCCCGGGGCAGGTGGGCAGACAGAGCTGGGAGACGGACCCGGCTAATGGGCCGCTCACGGCAAAGCTCCAGCAGACCCCCACGGGGTCCCGGCGAGGCGCAGAGACCCCGAAACATCTGTACCCCCACTCTGAGGACCTCAGGGAGCACAAGAGGAGCCTCCGGAGGACGTTCAGCATCAAAGTAAGAAGGTCTTTTTATGTGTTTTCCCTTTCTGAACGAGTTGCATGTGTCAACGCTAAGGAACACTCATTACTAAGTCTACTGAGTTCTTTTGATGTTCCTATGTATGCATCTTGTGCTTGTCTATTAATAGCAACAGGCTGTGCATCATTTGACTCTTCGCAGAACATCACAAAGAATTTCACGGTCGTAATGCATTCCAGTATTGAGGCTTGGGGCCTTGGAATCGAAGCCTCAGGTCTTGAATAAACATCTGATTCATCCCATAGAAATGAAGAGGGAACTGCCATACAGTGAACTGTCAGCGACCCCAGACACAGATCACTGCAGATAACTACACGCCAGTTGGCGTGATTATGTCTACTGACAGTCCTACAACATGCGCGAAGGGTTTTCAGAAAGTCACTTCCTAACTAACTAGAGATCACCCAAAAATATTTGTGCTTACAGTCCAATGAATGCAGTGCGCACATCCCACCATGTGTTTGTGTGTAACAGTGCATCCAATAGAATTACACAGAGATACTTTGTATAGCACCGTTAATAATGAATTATCATCATACACGACGACGAGGTCACCCACACACTATTATCAGGACACGGGTTTTCAAACCCAAGCGTTAGGTCTCACGACATAATTCACACCGTCATCCATGTATTACAGTCTGGCAAGAACGTACCAGTGATCACAGGACAGAACGGCGTGCGCTTGGAAGAGCGAGCGCCGCGGCCGGCTGCACTGTCTAGTTAGCCTTTAGGAACAAAGACATCTCTTGTTTTACACCCGCGGTACCACAGCCTCACAAACTCACAGGGCACACACACACACACACACACACACACACACACACACACACACATTACATTCCACTGATGTCAAATGAAATCGCTAACCTTTTAAACCGCCGGCGCCCGTGGCCAAAATAACCCGTGTTGAGCAACCCCTGGACAGCTTTAAAGATATCTCCAACTGATTAGGTTCGCTATAGGTCTCGCTTTAATAGCATTACTGTATTGACCTCAAACACTGTCCAACACTTCAAGAGATACATTTTTTACTAGATACGTGTCCTTAATGAGCATGTATGGGTTTCGGGATCTTGCTCATAGACTGTGGAAATTGGGGTTTCGAACCCAGAACCGTTTGGCTGGGAGTCAAACACCCAAACCACTAAACTGGTACATCCTATACTCTGTCATCTTGGCACCGTGACGCCAGGGATTCACGTCACTGAGTGTATCCACACCGGGGTTGTGTGCCTCCATGCCACAGTCTGTGCTCTATGATCCTGTTAAAACATTACGGAATTCAATTTGTCAATGTTTTTCCATCTGGGCCTTTTTTTTTTCTCGTCCGATGACCAATCATTTAATTTAACAACTCAGCCTCAGCGAAACCAGCATGTGTGTGACAGCAAATGAAATGAATGCGTGTTCACTTCTGAACTAAAAAAGGCATTTCTAGGGGAACACAAAGCGAATAGCAATCAGCAACAATTTTATAACATTACCATATAATTATGCGTGATTCTGTATATAATGTAGGCATCAGTTCATTGAATCTGCTATTTTCCAATATCAGATCGAACGTATAGAAAAACACCCAATTCTAATGAATACTATCGCAACATCACAGTCCCCACGTGTTTCAGTACGCACACACACACACACACACACACACACACACACACACACACACACACACAATGTTGTAACTACCCGAGTGTATTCTATAGAGCCTCATTACCCTAGAGGGACATACATCTCTGTCTGCCCTCTGAAGAACATACACAGCCCATTATGGGCCTCCGAGCTTCAGGGCAGAGTGTGCTGAACCCCCCTGAGAGCGGTCTGAGTGTGTGCGCGTGGTCGGACCGTAAAGGTTGCCTCCATGCATTGCAGCTGGGCGAGACCTATAAAATGTTGCTACTTCATTTTCCCTTTTCCTCGGCTGTCAACCTATGAGCCCAAGAGCTTGATGTGATCATAAAGCAGACTGTTCGCTGGCATAGAGGTCCCTTTATGCTCCCTGTGTGTGTGTGTGTGTGTGTGTGTGTGATATACGTGTGCATGTGCCATGTCACTTGTGTGTGGTGTTTTTTTGGGGAGGTGTCTCTGTGTGTATTTTTGTGTGGGGATGTGTGTATTTCTGTTTGTGCATTGTGTGTGTCTAAAATGCATTAATTAGGAAAAAGTATTAATGTAATAATAACTATGTGTGTGTGTGTGTGTGTGTCTGCATGTGTGCATTTGTGTGTGTGTTACTCCTGTGTGCTCCAGGAGAGCAGTATATGGAAGATGTGTGTGGCCACAGGACCAGCAGACGAGGGCCGGGGCCCACATGTGTCTGATAACAGCGGGCTGACGCAGGACAAAGAGGCCAGTGTGGAGCGAGGCGAGAGCACAGTGGAGTTATACAGGTACTAAAACACACCTACACCCCTGACCCAGCGCTAACCACTACAGGAAGGTCAGCATTATTTCCAACACAGGGAACTGCACTGATGAACTATTGCCTCTTTTTTTATATTCTTTCCCCTTCACACATAATTTTTCACGGCAGTTGTATATATTTATAACTTTGACTGTAACTATTACGTTTGTGCTGCTGCTGCTGCTGCTGCTGCTGCTACTGCCGCTGAGTTTCCATTCATTTTCTAGTAGACGTCCTTTCATAAATCTGTTATGCATGCAGCGTAGTGAACAGAAACAAACAAACAAAGCAACCTGATCCCGACTCCCTCAAGCTACCTTCAGTTGGCTGCTGAGGTAGACAACCGAAGCTAACGTCAACCCTAATGGTCGGTGCTCGGTGCAGGTTCTAGTGCAACCGCAAGCCTGTCCTTTATGATATTTAACTGAGTGTGCAAATGGTTCCCCGCTGGATGCATTTCCCTCCCCTGCAGAGGCTGCTACTCCCAGAGGCCAGACAAGCTGGCACCTTTCAACGGACAGTGTCCAAACGGCCATCCCAGGCCAGAGGGGGAGACCCGGGGCCTGTCTGCCCCCATAAACCACAGCAGTCAAACCCAAACAGAGGTAACACAAATAATAATACCTTATCGTTGCATTTCTTATTTTGTCATTTACGACGTTTTGCTTTACCTGACCCTATAGGACTTGAATACATGGTTTAGATGTATTTTCAATGGTCACATAAGTGGGGGTTTTTCCATCCTGACATGTCATGAGACATTAATGACAGTATACAATATACGCCGACAATGTTGCTAACCCAACGCTGTCACAAAGTAGCAACTAACAAGGAAAATGATGCTGGCTCGTAATATTACTACACAGTCCGAGTTATGAATCACTCAACTCAAACCCCCTCAGCAGGAGCGTTATGCCTGTGTGGGCATTCAGGAATTTTTCACATGCTGTCACCAAATACCCGGCCATCCCACCGCTACCACACGATATAACCACACCGAACGGACCAAAGGCAGTGGGATAGTCAGTATATACATGTGATGTTAGTCTGGGCTGGAACTTGTGCAAAATGACATACGAATACCATAGGCAATTAAGTCCTACATTTAGCAGCACAGCAACATTGTGTGAACAATTGCAACGTTTACTCTATTTTCGTAATTAAATATTGTTATTATGTCACATATCTTTTGTGGCTTTTATGCATTATGAAATAACATCTCATAACATATGACGTTAGTAAGAACACTATGCAAACTGGCTGGCAGATAAGTGAAGAGAGAGAAAGAGAGAGAGAGAGAGAGAGAGAGAGAGAGAGAGAGAGAGAGAGAGAGACAGACAGACAGACAGACAGACAGACAGACAGACAGACAGGAAGACAGAGCGATTGAGAGAGCAAAAGAGAGTGAGGGGAGAGAGGGAGAGAAAGTGAGAGAGAGGGAGAGAAAAGATGCCTTCTGGAAGAATCCATGGAGCGTGGATTCGTCTTTCAAGTGAAATTTCTTCTCCTGAGGTAAATGACCTCAGGATGGAAAGATGCGTAACGCATTATAAATGTCAGAAAGAAGCACATTTGGTAGCGCACTAGCAAATATTGTAGTGGGATTCAACCACCATAAAGCAAAGTAGAGCTCTAAGAAAGTTAAAAATATATAAATAAATCAAGGTTGTATGTTTTCTGTGTAATCTAAAAGGTAGGTCACATAAAACTTGTGCAATTAGCTGTGAATCAATTAGTCTCACATGGAAATCTCAATGAATAAATGTGCTGCTAAAAATGATACCGCGTTCAGATTTTCCAAATTATTATTGTAGCAGAACCAATGGATTCACTACCGAATAACAACATCCTCAAACTGTCATCATGATATCCATATTTCAAGAAAAGATAACACAAAAAAAAAATTACCTTTGCAGTTACATGCGACCTGCTATTCTTTCCGGGTCAAAACTCCCACATAATCCTGCGCCTTCATTTAAATTCACCTCCCATTTTTATGAAGGTGAATCACAATGAATGAGTCGGGAACAACCGCTCCCCCTGCCGGCTTCAGCTCACTCACAATTTGAAAAACGCCGGCGTGACATAGCGACAGTAACTAAGACAGACAGTGTGGACAGGGGGGCTTAGGATGCAGGGTCAGCGCCCGAGACAAGAGGTCCACTGTGAGAGAGCGACAGCCAATCACAGCTTCGCCCACGGAGGGCATCGTATCGAAACAACCAATCAAATCGTAATTTGATTTGGAGATCGAATGATGCATTGAAAAGCAGCTCATTAGAAAGGAGACCTAATGCAATCTGATATTTGTTATGTGCGTGTTATGTCTGCATCGTGTACAACCCTTACACACACACACACACACACACACACACACACACACACATTATATATATAGAATTTGGGAAGTCATTTTGATTGACTGCAACTTGATCTCACCTCTTGCCGAACCTGCTGACATGGGCCACAGTCACCCTATTTAGCATGAAACTAAAAACACATGAACCCTCAAACTGTAAATAACAACCTGATCATATGGGTGACTAAGGGCTGGTGGTAAATCTTTAGGTCCTTCAACACAGGTAAGGGCGAGCGAAGTGTGCAGTATAAATCAAAATCACCCCCACACACACACACACACACACCTGCCAACGACCAACTGAAATCATGGAGGGTCGGGACATGACCCCTTGTCTTTGTAACTAATTTTGACCCACATAAACCTCTAGGAGGGGGGCATGGGGGGGGGCTAAACGGCCCTGAGATGATTGATGGGTGGTGGTGGTCAATGGTGGTCTTCAACCATCTCCCATCTCTCTTCTGTCCATCATGGACCGTGTCAAAGTCTCTTGAAGGATTTTGAAGGAAGGAAAAACCCTCAATATGACTCTTAAACCCCTTTAACCCCTACCTGCTCCACCTTTATAATTTCATGTTTTATATTTTTGTATGACTTAATGTGGGAATATGTTGTTATCTGTTATGGTGATCCTCGATGTTTGTGTTGTTGCTGCATGTCTGGTGTCTTCTGTAATCTGTGTGTTTCATAAGGAAAAACTACATTTTTGTTTTTAAAAAAAGATAAATGGTCTTTTCCAAGGGGAGCACCCATACACTGCAGTTAACTTAAATTATAACCACCACTAGTTGGAGTGGATCAGTTCGCAAACATCAGATTGCAATAATTAGGAATTAAAAATTCATAAGTAATGTAGTTAGTCACCGAGGTATGAAGTCATGTGATATCTCAGTATCCAGCAAACCAGCTTAAGCGAGCCAAACACAAAACAGGTGCATCATTTTGTTTGGAGCTAATTATTGTGCAATAACTGATTCATAGCCATTTTGATTGACAGCTAAATCCCAGGATACCCGAACCAAAAGCCTCCCATGCATCATTGATCAACACAACATTCAGAAGAGGACAGCTTTATATGTTGGAAGAAACTGATTTGTTTTCTGAATGATGTCATGGTGTCTTTATGGCTTTTGAGAAGCTGCCTCCCTGGGTTGGTCATGCCCATCTCCGTACTCCTCGCACACACACACATCACGCACACGCGCACACACACACACACACCTCACAGAGACACAGTTAATGAGCGATAATGGCAAATGGCAAAGATCTGGCCATAAATGGGCTGATGCTACATGACGTCTCGATGCACGGAGGTGGTGCATTGGAACGACGCCTGAATGCCAATTGGAGAGCAGCCAATGAGGAGGTCACGTGTCGAGATACCAATTACTGGCGAAATATCTAGAAGAGGGTTTCGGAAAATAAATGAATAAATAGACAGCTCCATAGGGGAGGGTTTAGGTTGCTGTCACCTCCTGTTGACGTGGAATCACTACTAGAATAATAATAATAATAAGAAGAAGAAGAAGAAGAAGAAGAAGAAGAAGAAGAAGAAGAAGAAGAAGAAGAAGAAGAAGAAGAAGATCCATAGGTGTATGTGTGGGCGGGGGGGTGCTATGCTCAAGGTTCCTGCCGATATGTGATCACTGTGACCACATTTCCGGTTGATGCAGTTCTAGGAATTACTACTTCCTGTTTCTGTCGAGAAAATATCACTACTGCAATCAAGGGGGAGAGTACTATGTGATTGAGACAGTGGACTGGGCTGGGGGTGGGGTTGTGTGAACGGGGTATGTGTGGCTGCATAACGCGGGGTCCCTGTGGGGCTTTTAACTGATATAGGTCTTTAGGGAATTCAATGGCAAACCCATAGCCGTCTCTATGGTATTATAAATACAGTGAATGTTATATCTATAAATACACCAATGCATGAAGGGGGAGCATCGACCGAATGAACAGACTTTGGTTTGTATCAATAGGTTAAAGGATATTTAAATTGACTATTCACCAGGGTAATTGAAAGACTGAGTTCGGTGCACAATGGATGTTCAGGGTTCAAATTGAAGTGCAGAATGTATTTTTTTTTGGTTTTGTTGTCTTCACCCCCACCAATCACATAAAATGTTGGTTTTGTTGGTTTTTGCATGTTGTCACTGGGTTCCAGTGCCAGCCAGAGAGCCTGGCAGAGCTGATACATTTCAAGACTAAGTGGTTAAGCTCACGCTGGAGGGCTGGAGGATTAGCCTAGCGCTGTTACCCCAACTGCTTGTTTCGCAGTATTTGACAGGCCTCTGTTTTGATTGGCTGAGGCAGTTGTTGGCCAGAGTGCAATCAGACCAAAGCATTGGTCTCTACCGTTCACTTCATACCAAAAAGGCCCCGATGCCATTTACAAAAAATGTGAATTTTAAGGATGAGGAGATACAGCTGGGGGCTGGAGTGGGGGAAGGTAAGTGTCGAGGGAACAGAACGAGGAAGGAAGGAAGAAAGAAAGGAAGGAAGAGCATTGTGAGGTGTCAAACTCAAACATGCACATCCGGGGAATAAAGGACGTGGAGTCAGTATTAAGGTTTTTGTTTGTTGTGTTATATTGTGCGTATGCATACTGATGAGGAGGGTGGTTTTATGAAGCATTCAAGCGAAAAAACCAAAGCCAATTGAGTCCCGGTCTCCGATACACTACACTGAAACATACACCACTATCACCGCCACACGCCGAATGTCATCTTGATGCTGGCCTGAGGCATCAGCCAAAAGGAGATAGAGATTTTTAAAAGAAAAGAGAAATGGAGACAAAAAAAGGACAAGGTCATCCATTTATGGTAAGGCATCTTTTAACAGGTTTTGTCTGTTTGTTACCCTCATTATCTGAGTGATAAGTCATAACATCTGATTCTTGTACCGCTATTTGATTGGGTTCATATTATACTCTTCAATACAGCAATGTAGAATTTAAAGGCATTAAGTAACTGACGCCGCATTCATGGACCACAAACGCGCAGCACTTCAACACCATACTTCAACTCTGAATCGAAAACGAATCTAACATTCGCAATCATTTCGGTTGAATCCCCACCTCGGTAAATGATGCATCATCACATCATCACCCCGAATAGCTGCTGATAAGATAGTCCTGGTTCAAGGTGCAATGCACACAAAGAAGCGCCTTGAGGATAGCGATGTCAGTTATATGAAGTGTTTGCTTTATTAACCGACTCCATCTTCCAGATAAAGTGCGAGGGCTTGTACTGCTCTTTTTGTACAGACAATATTATGGCCCTACACCTTAATACAACATGCCCACCTTAGTGCATAGACATGCTGTTAATGCCCAGGAATACTAATAGATTATTTGTGAAGCTCCCAGCACACAAAAAGCCCTTAATTGTCTTTCATGGAAAATGCGTGGGTGACTGACTGAATGTAGCCATACCCATATTTTATTATAGGATGGTTGTAAAGGATTTTCAAATGCAAACACGGAACAGGACATGACTACATATTGTAAAAAAAGCGGTCACAAAAATCACTGTTGACACAGTGGGTCATTTCAACAGCGTTATAATACCCAGGACTTTTTAACTAATACTTCGGTTCTTTGGAGTAGTAAGGGTAAAACAACGCCATCTCTGGTGAAACAGGGGTCACTGCAACTCATTCTGATTGGCTGAAATTGTGCAAGATACACTTGCTCTATAAACTATAGCAAGAGCCCCTGCATGATGCACACTGTATTTAGGGCTGTCCCCGAGGGTCGATCTGAATCTGTAGTTACTCTTTCAACCATCACATATACAGTGTACATTACAGAGATTATATTTATAGTTGAGGATTTACAGATCGCAACCTCTACATCTTAAGACTGGAAACACACCAGCTGCCCTACAGACAGCAGTATCTTGCTCAACTGTATCTGTTGATCTATTCATGGGCTAGTCGTGGGAAATCAACATGGCTGCTTACCTGACCGTCTGTTGACTTGCCTCACGGTCTGTTAGCTTACCCGTTTTTTCAGACAACTCAGACAACCCAATATATTTTAAAACATGTTTAAATATTCATTGAAATTTTACTAACAACATATACATTTGAGAGTGTTGGTGTGTGTGTGTACGTGCGCCTGTATGCATATGTGTGTATGTGTATGTGTTTGATCAGGCCCGGGGTGGCCCATCTGGACAATCTGGACATTTCCAGATGGCCTGGCTCCTTATTGGCCTGCCTGGTTGCCA
>JAOPJI010000030.1:3895433-3908779 GCA_027122695.1 Merluccius productus
CACACACACACACACACACACACACACACACACACACACACACACACACACACACACACACACACACACCTTCTCCTCCTCCGCCCTCACCCACATCTCCACAGTCTCACTCTTGACAGTTCTGTTTTTTCCTGAGCCAACCAGGCAGTTATGATCCAGCCATTGCCAGGGGATATTTTATGTTATATATATATAAATTATATATATATATATATATGTAATGTATAATATCTGTGTTGTACGCTTCCTAATGTTAAACAGCATCCTCTCATTCACACACACGGTTGAGTATGCAAAAGAAAAAAATTAAAGGATCCAAGTGGGGCTCTGATTAATGTTAACACAGCTGGGCCGAATTACAACAGGGCACATATCCAGAACCTACAGTCGAACACACACACACTTACACTTACACGCACACACACACACACACACAAAAAACGGTTACCTGTTCTCTCCCACTCTTTTCTTTCCTTTGTCTACTCCACCGCACTCACTTTATCTCTCCATCTCCCACCTCACTCCTTCCTGTCTCTCTCACACTACCCCCCCCCCCCATGTATTGTACGTATTTCCTCTATTTCTACTTCTCTTTCCTCCTCTAAAGTGAGCCGAATCTACAGGGTGTACCTCTCCTTCAGGGATCCTTTCAGATAGACGGCTTCCTCCGGGGAGGGGGACCGAGAGCACACCACTATTTAAGTGAAGACGTTTCAGATGACAGATGACATTTGAAACGTGACCAGCCGGTTATTGACAATTATGTTCAAACGGCAGTTTAACCATAATGCTGCCATTAGAGCTGGGCGGCAAATTTGGAAAGGGGCACTGTTTCCATCTTACCCTCCTGCAAGCACATAAAAAAGTGTAAAAAAAACCTGCGCGCGCACACACGTACACACGTACACACACACACACACGTACACACACACAGACACAGACACACACACACAAACACACACACACACACACACACACACAGACACACAGCTGAGTGGCTGGTGGAGCAGAGGGGATCCAGGACATTTGCGGGCTGGCTCCTATGTAACCCGACCCTGTAATTACTCTTAGGTGACTCGATCCCCGAAGGCCTTCCAAGCCAACAAAGAACAATAAAACTCAAAGGAAAAATCAAGGGAAAATGAACCCAGCGGACCCCGGCTAGCCAAGCAACTGCCACTGCTGACACGCAACGGGGGCCATATGTTGGAGGGGCCGGGAGCGTATAGGGGCCCTATAGCGCTGGGGAGAGCTTCTCTCAACGCTTAACGGCATTACGTCCTTTCAATAGGTTACATAACACAGCAGGCGCAGTGTGGCACGCACACACACGCACATACAAATAAACCCATTAACCCTCAAGCTACAAAAAAAAAGTAAGTAGTTATATTATTAAGTCCCACAGTGACCGCTAACTAACTAGCATTACTGCACAACTTCTCATAACCTTTGTGCAGCGTGGGGAAGAAGTACATCCATAGTAAGGCAGGATGATATCTGTTCAGTTTCATTAGTGTGCCATTGTTTGAAAAGCTAAAACCCTAAACAGAACTTTATGATTATTGACAACACACACACACACACACACACACACACACACAGATGATTGAACTTGGGGTTGCATCCAAAAGCAGAGCTCAGGATGACTCAAGCCTGAAGACATTTCCTCCAACCACATGCAGTTTGCTGCTGGGCCGGTTATAGAAAGACATTTTTAACCCCATCGACCCTCTCTGCTCAGCTGCAGGGAGGGAGGGAGAAAGAGAGAGAGAGAGAGAGAGAGTGATGCCACCGTACCCAGTTGGGTTCTCCTTTTCTATTTTGAACTGATACAATTGCGGTTCGAGGAGGTCAGGTTCATACACAACACAAACCACAACGTTTTTTTTTAAATCCAGTGTAACCCATGCAATGTGCACCACAGAAATACATCAAGGAAATGGTAAGTGGAGGAAAACAAACCTAAAATAAACGCACAACCTAAACACAACCTAAACAGCATGGGGAAGTAGTAGTGATGGAATAGCAATGTTAACAACTTGTTGAGAAATAGTCAAGTTAAGTTCCAGTGACAACCTCCAACCAGACGGGCCCCCAGCAGTAGCTAGAGCCACTGCAGGTGTCAGAGTGCAGGCTCAGGTGTTCAGGAACCTCTGCCATGAAAAGGGCACAGAGGGGATGATTTATAGACCCGCAAGCGATGGGAAGGCCAAGAGGTGAAGAGGGGGGAAACGCTCACATTTATTGTTGTGTTCCCGCAGGACGAGCGCAGACGCGTTGAGAAACTGTTTATACGCGGGTAAATATCCAGTAGCACATATATATACAGGAAGAGAGGCCGTTGTTGCTCACACAGTATACGATGTGGGGGTGTCATGGGTTAAGTTATTCTGGTGCAGCTGTATACCGTTCTGCTGAACTTTGATCTGTTCCATGGCTAGCCCTCATACGATATGTTTACTTTATATTTGGTTTTGATAGGTCAAATTGTATTCATTTATTTTTTCAAATGACAAATTATAAAGAAGGTTTTAGTTGGTTTGACAACATCCACGGAATAAGTGAATCCAAATTTAAACAAAAAAAGGGGAACTTTCAGGAAATGAAAGGTCACAGACTCCTCAGTGTTAACCCTAGCAACACTGTGTGAGCGCTTCGTAAACCGAGATAGATGGATTTCAAAAGGGATTACAAGAAAAGTGTCCTCAACCGGTAAACTATGAGAACCTGGTTTTGGGAGAGTATGACGTCGCATGGTCAGAATGAAGAAAATGTCTCAAGAGGTCCATATTTTTTTTCCATTGTTTTGTCTGAGACTGATGAGAAGAGGAAAGCAAAGGAAGAACGTGTCACGGGGTAGACTAAGCTTTGTCTTGTGCACATAATAGGCACACATACCACTTCTACTTCCAGGGCCAGGCAAATTCCACACAAGAGATTAAATGTCTATCTAGCAAAGGTATCTCGGCCTCTCACAAAAGACACTATCATTTAATTGAATCCTTTTTTCACTTTCATGAGCATTTTATTGTGTATTCCTGCACCGTGTTGTGAGGGCAAAAGTTAAAGGAAGTACGACTTAATGCAATGATGTCATCCAGGAAGTGGTCCTGCCGTTCAGGAAGTCTGACCCCTGCGTTTCACCGAGCCAAACATATGGTGTGAATAAGGCCCTCCATTTCTGTCATCTCACAAAAGAAATAAAGCGAAAAAAAAAAAGTAAAGATGACAATAAATCATTGTGCCATATGAACAGGGGAAAGTTGGGCATATTGAAAAGCAATAAAATAAAATTTGATGTGGGGCTGGAAGCTGTTAAGAGGGTCCGTGCAGATCGTGTTGTATTAAGTACAAGGGCAGATCGTCGGAAATCTGCCCCCCCTCCCCCTCCTCCCACCTCACCCCCCTCCCCTCTCTCCCCCTTTTTTCACATTATATGGAATTTCCCCTGCCCTGGAAAGTCCCGGTTCAGCTTCATAGAGCTGTGTGTGTGTGTGTGTGTGTGCATGTGTGTGTGTGCGTGTGTTTGTGCATGGCCTGTGTGCGTGCATGCGTGCGTGTGTGCGTGTGTGCGTGTGTGCGTGCGTGCGAGCGTAACCTAGTTGTGAACATATTGTGGATGCATTGGCAGTAGAGAGGGAGTCCTACCGCTGGCCAAGTAACACACAGATTATTATATTACTGCTTTTTCCCCCTTCAGTTCAGGGTGTGTGTGTGTGTTCGTGCGTGTGTGTGTGTGTGTGTGTGTGTGTGTGTGTGTGTGATGGAGGAGAGGGAGGAGGAGAGAGAGGAGAGGGAGGAGGGTTTGGCGAGCTCTCTAAAGCAGACGAGGTTAAGCACTTAAAAACAAGAAACATCCATGCATCAAGACATGCAGACAGATTGTTGGACAAAGGGAGACAGAGTATACATTTCCAGTCTACAGTGACTGGGGTGAACTGTGTGTTCCCCAATTTTTTTCATAGCCAGCCAGATGAAAAATGTAAATGATTCAGCAAAAGGACTCTGCGGTAATTATAACCTTTTTTTCCGCTGCCAATGATATTTTGCGCGTTTAAGAAGGCATGACAATCAAAACAATGGAAATGAGCAAAAATATTTCAATCAAAATTGAATGTTTACCTGACCAGATCTGAACCAACCTCCTTCCTCATTCTCATTTGTAACTTTTAAAAGCAATGCGTATTGAATCACTCATTTCATAAAATCATCAACAACTACATAATTAAATCAGGGAGTGTTTGTGGTTCGGGTGTTTGATACCCAGAACATTTTGGCTGGGAAAAACAATCACTGTCACTTTGGATAAAAGACTAGGTAGGAAACAGATATAGTACAAATATTCAACATAAAAAAAAATCCAACAGTGATCCAATAATAAGTTGATTCATAAGTAGGCTACTACAGGCCAGTTTAATTATCATAATACCAATGTTGCCATAATCATTTTTCTTATTATCATCATTTTAACACAAACGCATCATGTTTACTTATTTAGGTAAAAATATGTGGGGAGGAGATTTACAGTTGTACTATGCTTCAATCACGTCTGTAGAGCAATCACTTCGAAGTGATGGTATGGAAAAGAAAATTATGCGAGACTACACTAATCTATCGTTAACTTCAAATAAAGACGTCAAGTCTGTCACGTAGTCAATTGCCGCGTTAAGATAACGGACTAAACAGACCACACGACAACTGCCTTGATATGATAGGAGGCTGAATAGAAGTGTTGACCCAACTCCAGAAGTGCAGTCTATTAATATGATGGCGGGCATAAAAGTAGCCGGTCAAAGAGGATCGCCTCGTTGGCCATTTAGCCGGCAGCCGGGTGATTAACACCCAAGGGATGAAATGAGACAAAATCTTTCGGAGTGGACCTTCCCCTCAGCCAGTGAGACCCAAAGGAGCAAAAAGCAGCCCATTAAAAACAACTTGTTCAAGGAGGAAGTAGGGCACAAATTGAAACCTGAAAAGTTATTAGCAGCAAATGTTGCAAAAGTAAAACAAAAATAAGAATAAAAAGTATTGAATCAAAAAGGAAAACGCCAAGAACGCTTGGATGGTATTGAAGTTATTCTAGTATAATAGCGGTACCTATTGAAAGTCAAAATACACAAGAAGGTTACTGACAAATTCAGGGCCAAAGTGTAGAGAACATTTTGGGTGGAAATGAAGATCCTGTTGCCGATCTCAAATTATTTTTTCTCACTCACACGCACACGCACACACACACACACACCCGGCTGGTTTGCACAGGCCCTCTGTGACACCATGGCAGGCTCACTGGCAGTCTGGAAGCCATTCTGGCGACTCAACAAAGATACACCTAGGGGTGTTTGTGTATGTGTGGGTTCACAGGTAGGTGGGCTGAAACACACCGGCGAATCTGATGCAAGTCGGGGCAAAGACCTAAACTGTCCTCCGCTTTCTTTATATGCGATGGTGGTGTGTGTATAGTGTGTGCGTGTGTGTGTGTATGTGTACTTGCGCGTGTGTGTATGTGTGAACCAAGGCTCCAGGCGCCGACTCCTAATGAGCCCCAGAGCCCACAGGTGAAACCAACCGAAATCAGCTTGAAGCTGGAGGCTGCCTGTACACAGTGACCCGAGCTGAATCACTAATGGTGCCGACTGCTTCCCTCAGAGCCACCTACGGGGTTTCACACGGCAAACAAGGCCAGCACGGCCGCCATTTTGAACAGAAACGACTCTCGGTTCTGTTGGGAGACAAAAGCCCAGGCCAGGAGGCAAATCGTAGCGTGCTCCGGTGAGCGATGACCGTGTGAGTGTGAACCGCTCGAAGACGCGGTCTGAGAGGCGAGCAGAGGCCCAAGAGATATCAGGCAGACTAAACAGTCCAAATCAGTGAGAGAGGTGACAATGACAGCAGCGACGACCTACAGCCAATGAGAGCGCAAGACATGGGCGAGAGGAAACCAAGCGGGAGGAGTCATTACACAATAATACAGCTTCCATCAGAATAAATTGCCATACACACAAGCTTTTCAGTTATTTGCGACAAAAACAAAGCACAGCCGTGTCCTCCAATACGAGCAGTCGATTTCCCTCCGACCCTCCCTGCAGAACAGACGACCATCAACCATTCCCGCATCCATATTTGCATCATTTTTCTTCCTTGTTTTTTCGCTGCAAATCAGCGCACAAACAACTTGGATCGCTAGCTTTTTGCGGACATCCCTATTCGGAAGCGTCGCTTCTCGCGTGTGCCTTCGTCCCCAGTCACCGGTCAGCCATGTATTGTGAAACCCACAACCACTTCAGGATACCCAATGACAAGACAGACAGTTGTGTATTGTGTGGAGAGCTAGAAGCCAGGAGTGTGTGTGTGTGTGTGTGTGTGTGTGTGTGTTTTCGTCGAGTGTCTTATCTGAAAAGAGATAAGAGTGAGAGCAGGATGTTAAATAAACATGAAAAACAGGGAAGAGGACAAGAGGACTGGGTGAGTGAGTAATTAAGCAATCAATTGAGTGAGCAAGTGACCGAGGGAATGAGTAAGTATGAAGTGATAATCTTGACCTGACCTTCACAGCTTGTTTTCCGACCCGACCGTTAGCTTTTTAATGTGACTCCTTATAGGATCTACTAAACCACTAAACACAACACACTTTGCAGTACCTGCGCTGTTTCTACCACAACACATCTGACTGCGGGGGCTACACTTTCAGCACTTTAAAACACGCTAACAACACCCTTGATTTTAACGTTGTGATACAAAATATATTTTTATATTATAATCTCCATTGTCCCCAATACACCGCCCCAGGAAGTGTTCTGGGGAGGGTGGAGGGTTCGGCTGATCACAAAAACAACAATTTGCGATAAGTCAGGTACAGTTTAATAGTGGCCTGGTGTGCACTTGCCCATGTAAGTGCCAATTTTCCTTTGTGTGTGTGTGTGTGTGTGTGTGCTGTGTGAACTGTGTATTGTGTTTGGGATTTGTTTTGGAGTATGTGTTTGAGCCTCATAACCATTATGGAAATGTGACATTGGCTTCCAGTTGCACGTCTACAGTTGTGTCCGCGAGGCGTAGGTGAGACACGGTAGTCTGGCAGCAGCCTACCAACGACAAATACACACGGTTGAAATATGCAAGACAAATGCCAGAGGATATGTGTGTTGCACTCACATTCATAAATGTACACAACTGGAGACTGTTGAGTCCCGCGGGAATTGATTGATTATTGTAAAACAAGCAACCGTTGATGTGTCTAAACAAACACGTACTCTCGCTCTCTCTCTCGCACTCTCTCTCCCAAAAAACGTACTCTTGCGCACGTGCACAGTTGCACAATTGTGCCGAGTTGTAGTAGCAAGGGAGGGAGTGATTGACCGGCTCATTTGGCAGTTACTCAACCAGCGAGTGGACCTTGAGAGTGCGAGAGTCCCTAATGAAAGTTTAATCAAAATCAAACAAAGCCAGACCAGCACTCTAGGGAATATTTAGGCCAGCCACACACGGGAGACGGGAGTCTGGCTTTCGTCGCCGTCTGTCTTCACCTCGACAACTTCGCTCGGCTCTCCGAGCGAAAGGCGTCATGGAGGTCTACCAGGTTTATTATTTTATCCATACGAAATTCAAGCACAATATGCACCACTCATGAACCCACGACCACATCGTCTTGTGCCTTGCCGTATAATATAATATAATTTACAAATATCACTTGATAGATACAATGCAGATTCAATGCAACTAAGTATCACTCCCTATATCCACTGTGGTTTAAGGATTAACTGCAGATTATAGTTTTCTGTTTGTGGTCTACTGTATACATTCAAACCAAAAGTGTCTTTTTCTTTTCTTTAAAAGTAAATACATAAATTATAAAACATTGACCACTGCTCTACATGGTAATTTCATTCATTTAATTGCAACACTTTAGTTTCAAACACGGTGGGGTATCAACACATACCAAACTTTGATGAATATTGCTATTGTTCAAGGATTCACACAAAAAGAGGCTCAAATCAGTTATGGCAGATTAAAACCACGACAACATACCAAACAGCTTCACACCCTCACCAAGGCCACTCAAGCAAGAAAGAACCAATGGTGGCAGCATTTGCAACCATTGCTACCAGGCTCACACAAATAACTAATAAGTACACCAGGCTACACCCACACCCACACCCACACACACACACACACACACACACACACACACACACACACACAGACAGATCACCCAGGGTATGTGCAAGTGCTGTATCTGGCCACCTTTGTGTCCGTCTCTCTGTTAGGCTGGCACTCACAGAGGGCTCTGTGTGCCAAATTGCTCCACTCACCTCTTTGCTTTTGGCCAAGAGATTTCTGGAGGACAGCAGGACTTGTTGCCAGCGCACACAGACTCAGACACATGCACACATAGACACAGACACAGACACAGACACACACACACACACACAGTGTGTGTGAACCCTTTGTGCAGAACCCTTTTTACACCGTATAACCAATTGAAGCTCATGGGCCACATGACAATACTATTACTGTTACTACCTAGCGAGTATGTATTGTATGTACTGTACGTATTGTACGTGTACATACTCACAACCATCCGTCTGGCCTCGCTCTCTATTCTCATGCACAATAACACAGATGTGAGTTCACACTCATAAAACATATTAATGTGAAGTGTGTAAAAGTAGTAAAACGGCTCACTGCTATTGATACCAGAAAACTAGGGGGATACATAAAAGTTACAGCTTCTAGACGTCATTGTGTTCGGCACTTCGGCAAGCTTTCTTTGGGTTCGTACTTGGTATGCCTGTGCAGTTTTGTAAGGTCAATCAAGTTGTTTGTCTTCAAATAACTTTGTTGGAGAATATGTTGTGGATGTTCACGGTCTAAAGCTTACACCTGTGTCTGTAAACCCCTATCGCAACCATCCACGATGGTCTTCGTGTTTGTTTGCATCATCTGAGGAAGATTGGTTTTGCTGATGTTGGTGTCTAATATGCAACACATTTTCTTTGTCCGTTCAACTGAAGCCATGTGTCTGAGTAAGACACGAAAAGACAGACTGCTCCAACAACATGGCAAGCACCCCGTCGGTGGAACCCGGTCTCAGTCTGCCGGAGGACAGTGTGCATAAATGCCGATGTGCAATTAGCGACAAAAGAAGACGGGTGTTTTCAATTACAGCTGGCTAGCGATGCAGCAACGACAACGGGTTTCTAGCAGCAAGTTACAGCCTGTTCACTCCTAGCTTGCTCGGCGTCCATTGCAATTTGCCAAGGAATGGCTTGTGAGAGAACAGCGAGAAGCACAATCATAAGCTAAACCAGATGTCAACTTCGACCTCCTTCGCAGCTCACATCCAAGGTAAACCATTGAGATGATCGCCTTTGGGGCTGGATAGTGTCGTGACTCGGGTGTTTGTCTCCCCATGTGAATGGTCCAGGGTTTGTCCACAGTCTAAATAAGTTAAAACAAGAAACGTGGGCTGGACAACCATAAGGGGGGTCTGTACTGACTGTAGCCAGGTGTTCAAGTGATGGCTCTTGTTTAAAACACCATTGTGAGTCTGCCTGGTAATGTCTGTGGGTCAATGCCTAAGCTGCCCTCCCCTCTTCCAGAAACCTGTTGAACTGAACCAACCCAATTTGGTGTTGGGCCCAGACTATAAAAGCTACCACTGTTGAGTGTTGGGTCTAAACTTAATATAAGTTTTGATTGATTGACATCAATTACATCAGTATTTTTCAAGAATCAGCATAGGATACAGGAATCCTGTTTGTCTAATATCTTAAGTTACTGGAACATTCCTGGATGAAATGGACAGGGAATTATTGTGGCTTTGAGGAAAGCACCGAATAAAATATAAGCAAAGTGTTAACAACTTTTTCTCGATTCGGGTCCGTAGGAACCACTGAACTCTAACCACCAAATCTGACCCGAGTAACGACGGGTTCTTTCAGAAGTTCAGTGTCCCGTTTCATTAGGGCCCATTAGACATGGGTAAAGTTGCTCCCAGATCCATTCCATTTTGCGGTTTTGGGGGTTTGTGTGTTAACCAAGTCAAGACCCGTGAAGGCTGTTTGTGTGTTTGTGGTTGTAATGGCCATGGAGCTAGTGGGAACCGAGGTTGCGGTGTTAGTGGCCGTGCTATAGGGCAGGGTAGGGTGGGGGGTGTCTGCATGGAGTGGGCGAGTCTGTCTGGCCGCTGTCGGAGGGGTTTCCTGTTTTTTCCGTGCAAGCCATCGTTTAGGGTCGTGACTCTGCACTCTGTTAAGTGCTGTGCGCTTTCCACCGAAGCCGAAATATCAGGACGCTGTTGATTTCTTCAAACCCAGAGGAGGGAAGGGGGGAGGGGGGGTGGCAACAGACCCAGGGCTATTTTAAGACTTGAGAAACAGAAAAGCTGCCACAAAGAGACCTTTGACTTCCACCGGTCTTTAACAGTCAAACCATGTATTTCTCCTCAGTCGCACTGGGAGAGAGAGCGAGAGGGGGGATACGAGTCAGAAACGGTGCTCCCAAATGACTTGGCTGTTATGTATGCAATTGTGTGAGTGAGTGAGCGTGTCCATCCGCGCCTGTGCTCGTCTCGTCGCTGTGCACATTTATGCGTGCACATCGACAGACACCATTTGTTTTGCGTTAGGAGAAGGCCTTGTCCGACATGTGGGGAATCGGGAGATAGGAATCACTGTAGTCAGCAATTCTCCCCTGGTTAATGGCATTTGCATCTGCACGCCATGTGCTTTTCTCTGCTGGCCGAAACCTTCCTCCCTCTCCCTCTCTCTCTCGCTCAGTGTTCCCACACTAATCACAATCCCTCTGTATCGCCTCCTGCTCCACTTGTCGCCCTTCATGCGTGGATCGGATAAATGCATGTCTCAACCCAGCCTGGTGAAGCCAGGTGAGCTGCATTTGTCACGTTTATCCTCACTGCCGAGGCCAGCGAGTCCTGCGAATTCAGGACAGCCTGTGATGGATGTCATCCTCCCGTTTCCACAGCCACATCATATGCATCTCATTGTTCTGTTCCCGCTTGATTTGATTTTCCTCATCTCCTCTCCAACCAGACCTTTGTACCATTTACAACAAGTATGTGTTTTTGAAAGATACATCCCTATCATGATCCCCAATATTGATTTAAATTGTGATCCACAATGCTGCATGTAGGACATCTGTAAAACACAGCTCAGTGGTCGGGTCTGTTCTAACTTCTCTTGCTTCGTCCTTTGTTCCCTCTTGTCCCCTTTGTCTGTCTGGAGCAAAGAGGAGAGAGGTAAGTAAGTCAGTCAGTCAGTCAGTCAGTCAGTCAGTCAGTCAGTAAAGTTTATTTAGTATAGCACCTTTCATAGAGCAAGGTCACAGAGTGCTTTACAAGAGTACATTGTAAAAAGTTAGACCATAAAACAGTACATAGAAACAAAACAAACAATAAAACATAAGCAACAACAGACCTAAAAAAAAAACACACAAAATTACAAACACTAGACAGCACGAGGCAAGACAAAGGCCAGTTTGAATAAATGAGTCTTCAGCTGCTTTTTAAAGGCGACAACAGAGACCGCAGATCGAATGACTACAGTGTTGCACCGACCACTTCAAACTAAAGGTAGTGGAGGCTGTGGAAGGGAGAGGCGGTTCCACTCTAGCGCCCTCTGTTGGAGCACAGGGGGAACACTGCACACAGCACGGCCCAACGGCCGAGACAAAGACACAGCTGTCTGCCAAGCTGATGTTCAGTAGCAACGGCGGAAAGAGAGGGAACAGCGGAAGAGGGATAGACAATAGGGAGATGGATAGATGAGGTGGGACTAGAGGTTATCCAGGTTATAGTAAGTAATATGAACATGACATGTGGATGGTGCATTTGCTCATTGGTATGCCTAGTGTACTAGGCATACACATGCAGTCATATGCTGGAATAAACTAGCAAGGATTGTGTATATGTATACCATCTATATTTTAAATTAATTAATACCCTATATGTGTATTTTCTTTAGGGCGGCAACAATTATTCGATTAATCGATGAACAGAAAATTAATCAAATCATATTTTTTTATAATCAATTAATCGTTTAGGTCATTTATTAAGTACAAATACCAAACATTTGCTGCTTGATGCTTCATAAATTCAAATGTTTGGTTCATGGACCATTATAAACTGAATACTTTAGTTTTTCTTGGCTGCTTGTCAGATAAAGCTAGCAAATTTAAGCCATCACTTTGGTAAGTTATGATGGCATTTGCTATTATTTATGACACTTTCTAAACTAAACGATTAATCGAAAAAATCATCGTTTAATGATTAATCTACTATGAAAATAACGGTTAGTTATAGTCCTAATTTTCTTCAGACCATTTGCACGTGGGCTGTATGTCTGCCAGAGACAATGTTGCTCCCATTCTTTAGAGGTGAGACAAAAGGCAGACATTGGCAGCAGAAAAATACGTGGGCTGAGATACAATCATTAGCAACGTGGTAAACGGTGACCACAAACAAGTATTATTTCCTTCATTCGGCTACTAAAGTCAAAGACGATCAGTAAACTCGGTGACTGGACTGCTGAGCAGCCCTGAGGACGAAGGAAAGACGAGATCTGAGCGCGATGATCTTACAATCGTATAAATCCCAGGCAATACTGGGGCTTGTATCAACACACCATTGTATCCTATTAATAAATCACCTGCTTCCACTCTGGAGCTTACTGTCTGTAGTTACCTGACGTGCCCGTCTGTTTTTTTTTTGTTTTTGCCTGCAGCTGCATCCCACACACATACACCTCATGGGCAGCACTCTGCTGGGTGTCTATCTGGGGCACAGGCTGGCTGGCTTCACCGCTCATCGCTCTTGGCTGACCCACCTACCGAGCTTTCTGGATGTTTTTTACTTGCTGTAAACTTTCCGAAAGATGAGGCACACAAAATGTCAACATTGTGTGTCCGTTTGACACGGTATATACTGGATAATGAGACTTTGTCGGTGAGCTTGTGAGCAGACAAACCGAATGAAACCAAATCGGTTCTGAACAAAAAAAAAAAAAAAGTTGCTTCTGTAAAAATAGTTGGAAGTTTTGCAGGAGATTCAACCTTCTCTCCTCTTCCTCTCTGCTTACTCTCTACCCCGTCCCTGGAGGTGGACTACCCATGTGAGTTAACTCAAGACCGGGTTGAGTCAAAACCCAAGACTACAAGTCAGATCAGACCTAGTATAAAGAGAAAACTAGATGAAACGGGACATGAGAGAGAGAACGAGCAACAGACTAGAGACAAAGTAGAATGAAGGCAGACAAGAATGCGGAGGAATAGGGAGTAGAGGCGAGGAAGAGAGGGAGCAGGAGCAGGAGCAAAGCATGGGGAGTGGAGGGGGG
>JAOPJI010000030.1:4156268-4169247 GCA_027122695.1 Merluccius productus
ACCCCCCACTCCTCACTCCTCACTCCTTACTCCTTCTCCCTGTCAGATTGATGAGCTTCCAGAAGGAGCCGTCAAGCCGCCTGCCAACAAGTATCCCATTTTCTTCTTTGGGACTCATGAAACGTAAGTGATGAAAACCGCGTCCATGTGCACACACCAGTTTGGTACGCATGCGTATGTCCATGTATGTTACAGCTACAGCCGGCGCTGTATAGGACACATGTTTATGACCCTGTAAGGTACAAAACCGCGCCGTTAACATCGAGTCGCTTCGCTTTTATCCGACCTGCAGTGACTGAAACCTTTTTAGAAACGCGTGATGGATGAGCAGGTAGGGGTTAGGCGTCTTTCTCAAGGATAACTGCAGGTAGACCGTGGACTTCGTCCGGCGGTCCAACAACCTTGACACTGTAGAGACCATCCTGCTCCTTGTACTACTTCTAATATCACACCGTTACAAAGCGATGATGGCTACCCCGTGCTCGGCGCCGTATACGTTCAGCACAGCACACATTGTGTCAGGCGAACAAAGTGACACCCAGACAACAGCATTAACACGGTTATTCTTACTTCACTGCCTCTTCCCAGCGCGTTCCTGGGCCCAAAGGACCTGCTGCCCTACAAGGAGTACAAAGACAAGTTCGGCAAGTCCAACAAGAGGAAGGGTTTCAACGAGGGCCTGTGGGAGATCGAGAACAACCCCGGAGTCAAGTTCACCGGCTACCAGGTCTGTCGGCGGCCAGTTACGTCTCTGGTTTGGGGAGAAGGGAGACAGCGAGCGAGAGAGCTAGAGAGAGAGGGAGAGAGACCGCTGTTGACTATGTAGCCAGAGGTTTATGTTCATTCACAAAGCGGTCCCGATAAAGCAGTGATTGGGTTTATGAGATCATTAGGAATTTGATTTAGCATTCCTCTTTGTCTTGCATTTCAAATCCAGGATTTTCAGTGAAAATCTGCACCGTTCACTCGAATCGCTGCATAAATTGTTTGTCTATTTCTATTCCTGTCCATAAACTCGATAAACTCCCGCTTTATGTCCTCCATGGTCGTTTTCTGCCGTGTTCCTCATACTTAACCACATTGCTTTCGCATTCACTGGCCTATCTGTCGTGTGCAGACTCCATTCAGTCGTCACTCACTTCAAAAGCGTACGTCTAGGTATTAGATCAGGGGCGGTTAAGAGTAGGTTAAGAGTTTGATGTGGTTATAGGTTCGTGTCCCTGTTCAATATGTAAATAACTGCGATCACTGCGTACTTGTAGTATTAGGTCGACCATGAACGGCATCGGTTTGTGCTTAGTATGCTGCAGCCGTGCTCCCCTTGCACAAGGTGGCTAGAGGTCGGATTGTAATTTAGTTACGTACTTGTATAAACTCACTCGATACGGATGACATGTGCATGACAACGAGCGGAGGCACGTCGGCGCTCGCGCTGCACCGACGGCGTGCTCATCTTCGTTCCCCGACTGCCTCCTCCTTATTGGGTTTTTTTTACCGATCTCAACTTTACTGCGTCTTTGACCTGTCCACACACACCTGAACTCTCAGCTGTTGGGCTGTGTGTTTGCTGTTGTTTCTGTCCACAAACTAAACTAACATCGACACACACACACACACGCACGCACGCACACACACACACACACACACACAGGCCATGCAGCAGAGCTCGTCGGAGATGGAGGAAGGGGTGAACGCGGTCGACGGCAGCAGTGAGGGAGAGGAGGGCGATTCTGTGGAAGAGGACGACGACAAGGAGAAGCTCAAGTGCGCAGACAAGGCCGGGTCCAAACGGAAAAAGGCCGCCGGCTCCAAGGTACAACCCAACCCAACCCCCCCCCCCCCCTCCTCCAAGCCCCTCCACGCCATGCGACCCACAATGCACCAGGAGGCACAATAATGAGAATCCGCTGGCGTTAAGCCGCAGGGCTGGGGATAGCCTTATACAATATTTTCATGTTTGTTGTCGTTTTCTTTGAATATTGTAGCCGGTATCAAACAAGCTTTATGACGAAGGGAAATAAATAGATCGGAAGAAAAAAGGCGAAAGACATATATATATATATATATATATATATATATATATAGTATAAAGAGGACAAATCCCGGACCAAACCTAGTGTCATGTCACATCAGTTACAGTCTTTTATAGACTGAGGCATCTCCACATGTGGGTATTCAGTAAGGTGGTGTATTCATTTTCTTTTAGTTGTTAACCTTTTTATGAAATGGGTTTCGGCTTATCGATTGTGTTCCAGTAACCTCCCTGTGTGTAACCGTGCCAGAACCACCCCCCCGCCCAACACTAAACGCTCTTTAGATTACGAATGAAAGAGAGGGCTTGCAGTGCAAGAGTCGGTGGCTGCCAGCGGTTACTACGGCGCCACAGCCGACCGCTGCAACTAGGAGCCGGCTGGTGAACCCACATCACATTCTACTCTCTGCTTAGCAACCACTGTTGCTTAGCAACTGGGTCCCATCACGCGTGCTACATGTGGCGCATATGGAGGAATGTAGCTTTTCTCCTTTTTGTGTGTGTGTGTGTGTGTGTGTGTGGGGGGGGGGGGGATTTCTATACTTTCCTACAAAACAGGCAGATCACCTATAGAAGTGTGTGTGTGTGTGTGTGGTAGGGTTCATATATTATAGTACAATACTGCATTTAACGTATCACTGCCGGCCTGTTCCAGGGTACATTAGGGCTGGGCAATATGGCCAATATTATATCGCGATATAGCGTGTTTTCTGGTAATTCAATAAATAACCACATGGTAAAGCCTATATAAAAATAAGAGTATTTTCTTATTTTTTTCATCACTTTACTGTAATGCAGCCTTTAAAACCAGGAGAAGACTACACGTATGCCATATCATGATATTACGATATCCAAACTCTAACACGATATCTAGTCTCATATCACAATATCGATATAATATCGATATATTGCCTAGCCTTCAGGTACATGTTGCAGAATGACAGAATTAGGTTTCCCTTCTCTTCATCCTGGGTGTGTCTAGGCATAGCACACTCTGCAGTATACGGACCCCTTTTGTGTTTGTATACTACCGGTTTATTCAAATAAGTGCTATGAGGTAGTATACTATAAGGTACTATAAAGAAACCCCTTTGCACCATGATGATGCTCTCCTTAATAGAAGGGCGGAAGCAGCCGATTGGCCTGTGATCATGTGACCAGGTCATCCTCAGGCATGGAGAGCCCATGGAGGACCCATGTTCCTCATGAGGACCTGGTCCACGCAGGGAGAACATGGCAAACAAAATAACACTTTGGGACTATATGACACTGACTGATGCTTCGACCTCACTTCCTGTGGTAACTTCCTGTGTACGGCTCTGCGGCAGAAGTCCTCCAAGCTGTCGAGAGTGTCGTCTGGCGAGGACGACCTGGACAAAGACGGGAAGGAGGGCGACCAGAAAAGTAGCTCCGAGGGCGGGGACACGGACGGGGGCCTCATCCAGAATGCCACTGACAACAAGGTGGGCTACTACCGAGCCATACGTATGGACCAATAGGTCAAATGTCATAGGTTCGACAGGGATATGCTCCACCTGCCCGTTCATTTAGAAAAAAATAATATACGTATTTTTTTTAAATGGACAAAAAAAAAAAAAAAGAGTTATGTGTCCTCAATAGTGGTAGCAAAAAAACACAAATGCACACTTTTAATTTTAGATTATTAGTATATCTATAAGTTATACATCCTACTATTTTGCATGATTGGGTGTAATTCTGTTGTGGATACAAATGTTTGGGATATTTGTATCTGTATATCATTAAGAATGGGAAGAATAAGAATTGGGTCTCACTGATGATGATTGGCACAAATGTTCATGACCAGAATGTTTATTCATGCTTATCTTCTGACTTTCCCAGAACCTGTTGCTCAGAGAAGAACATTAAAAGCTCAGAGGACACCACCTATGAGAACTCATTCTTTGTACAAGTTAGTATTGGAATGGGATGAAATACACACCGCTGGTGTCCTCACCACCATCTACTGGCCGTTGACATTAGCACATGCCCGTTGGACTTGTGGATGTAATAAAATAGAAAAAAAAAACAATTCAGAGACATGGGGTCAATGCCAGGATAAAATAATATATATTTTGTCATCAAGTACAAACTGTAAGACGTCAAATTATATTATGTTCATCAAGGGGCCGACAGCAACGCAAATTCCACGGTTATGAAGTAGGCCTAATTGGTTATCATTTGGTGTAGGAGTGTTGTTTGATGGCTGCAAACCGTAAAAATGTAAAAGCATTAAATCAAATGAAACACGTGGCTACAGGGCATTCCTTTTCCTATCATCGCTGAGGTCTCTGCTTACATAGGAGCCAACCAACCACTTCAAAAGAGTGATGACACACTGGACCAAATTAGTAGGCCTACGATTGCTGTCACCCAAACATTTAAAACCATACCATATTGCAATGTTGATATTATATACTCATGTTATACCATGGATCAACAATTAAATGCCATTTCACTATGGAAAAGCACAACGGGACAGCAAGAATTGAATTATACTTCTGCATTAAATAGCCACTGAAGGTACACATTGGGCGCCTATGCCGGTCCTCCTGGGATTTATGGTTCAGTGACCTTCGGGATTCTCCACCTAGACTGCAAAAAGGAATCCTCATCATGATATTCAATGACATCTGGGGCGATCATCGTGCGAAAACGATGTGTCGTACAATTTTATCTTCAATCTGCTCAATCTGTCGTTTTTATTGTTGGCAATTGGCAGCTGGAAATTAACGTAGCAGGAACACTGTGGCCCTTCCCGAAAAATCAGCTTTCAATCAAAGGCAGCAAACTCCCGAATGTATTCTAGTGTGTCGTAACTCTTGACTTGTTTATACCACATTTGTAATATAACCTCAATTCAGCCTTCATACCGGCTCCATGGCATCATCGCACTCTCACTGTGTACAAACATGTTTTAAAAGTCCTCCGGTATGAACATACACAATATTATATATGATATCACAGTTATATATGTTGGGTATTGCAGTGTACTGATCACTCTAGTTGTAGCTTGAAGTTTTTTTTTTGACAAGGATTAATCATTGGAGTAAGTGGTCTTAGAGGATAGGACTGTCATATCATAACGGTGTCCATCTCACATTACTATCTTTCATGTAACCAGAAAAAAGGAATGGAAAATACATAGATACATGTATGATGAAGTGTTGTGCACAACAGGATTACACATTGTAACTCAAATCAATTTAAATATACTGGTATATTTTACCTTTGTTGTAGAATAGACGACTACTATTTTACTCAGACGGCTCTAGGTACCATCTCATCTTTTTAAGAAATGTTATATATATATATAAATATGATATATGTTCTGTGTATGCTGTGGAATAAGTCACTGTATATTGATTATTATAATGATTTTTATAGTGGCATGCTGAAAAAGGGGGGTTCATTTTTGATGGTGGCTGTTGACATTGTCTTAGGCGCTACGCAAGCGCCTAAACATATGGCACTTACGTTTTAAGAATGACAAAAACCTTTATTACATTTTTTTGTCAACGTCCCAAAGACCAACATATTTTGTTTTTTCAGCTGCTTAATGTATTTCTAGACATCAACGGGAAAAGTGTATCCATCTAAGAGATGTAATGACGCACTGCTAGATGCAGACAGACTGAGCCATGAAATAGAAATATTGTGGACACCTAGGTGCACAGTGCACTATATAATAGTGACGAGGGACATTTGCGCTATTGCTAAATTGTTTTTTCTTTTTTTTCCTTTTGTGTCCTTATTGCAAGTGCTGATTTAAATAACACTTGTTGATGATGAGGCTGCATTGCTCGATATTCACGAAAAAGCAAGCTGCCCTAAATTTGCCTCCATAGTTGCTTACAAGAAAAAAGGACACCTTTCAAAAACGTATTTATATTTTTTATGATAGTTAAGACACTGTGTGGATGTAACATACATTTTCAGTTAATTCTTGGTTATGCTGTATTTGAGACATGCTTTGCATTTCCAAAAGTTTGTAGTTTACTGTTTTTTGCTGTTTATGGACCAGATTTTTACAGAATAAACTCATTGGAATGCATCACGGTTAGGTTGTTTTTGTTTTATTATTATATTATATGAATGTATATTATATTATATTAATTTATATTAATCCACTACTTACACAAATTGTCACAGAAAAATTGAAAATAATGTTTGAAATAGGTTTTGTTAGAGAGAAATTTCCTATAGGCTTATATAGTGAGCTGTGCACACAGCCATGTATACCAACTCCAGCTGCACGGATTATAATGAATTTTACTGAATATATCGTTTTATCTTCAACATAATATGCAATAACGTCGTTATTGTATAATATATATATTATACAATAAGAGTCACGGTGATCGTCGTGACTGCGCTCGGCGCTGCGCAAGAAGCGCGCAGCGCTGAGCCTCCACGGGATCCACACACGCGCATGCGCAGTGACGCGGTCCAAATACGCGCTGAAAAGGAAAAGGCGAGTTTTTTTTTTTTCCTCCCTCCTCCTCCAACCAAAACTACCAACACACACACACACAGAAAACCCCCTCGAAGCAGACAGACAGGCAGCCATTACACCTGGTCGCTACGGTTGCTCTCGGCGGGCATCGTAACCCCCGGACACACAGACGGACAGACAGACCAAGCGAGGAGCAACATGGCGGATAAAGAAGGTGTGTGTGAGGAGGAGGAAGGAGGAGAGACCCGCTCCTCCATGCTGGCCGCTTTGTGCGCCACAATGGACCGGTGTGATGGTGGCTAGCGGCTAAGCATGCTAACCCTGTAGCCGGCTGTTCCCGCGGGAATAACTAAATACATATATATATAATATGTATATATAGTATGTAACATGTTTTTTGTGTGTGTGTGTGTTTTCCCGCAGCGGTGTACGACGACGCGGTGGAGGAGCGCGTCATCAACGAGGAGTACAAGATCTGGAAGAAAAACACGCCGTTCCTCTACGACCTGGTCATGACGCATGCGCTGGAGTGGCCCAGCCTCACCGTGCAGTGGCTGCCCGACGTGAACAGGTACACGCACGCACACGCACGCACACAGAGACACACACACACATCACAGACAGACAGACACACACACACACACACACACACACACACATACGACACACACACCTCCCAGGTAGGAGCCGGGAGAGGCCTTCACCTGGTGTGTGTGTGTTGTACTGATGCACCAATTAATGGGCTGATTTGGCTTGGCATAAATAGGACACACACACACACACACACACACACAGATGTATGTGCTCCTCATGTTAATAGTTAGGTGTTCAATCTTAACCTTAACCTGTTCTTAAACGCACATGCTGCAGTCAGTTTTTAGCAGAACTGTTGACACACACACACACACACACGTGTCTGAGTTGTGCTGGTGCCTCTGCAGACCGGAGGGGAAGGACTACGCGGTCCACAGGCTGGTTCTGGGGACCCACACGTCGGACGAGCAGAACCACCTGGTGATCGCCAGCGTCCAGGTGCCCAACGACGACGCGCAGTTTGACGCGTCGCACTACGACAGCGAGAAAGGAGGTAACTAATGAAACGGCAGCACCGCAGACTATGAGATGGGGCTGGTTGTTTTGCAATTAAATTCCACAAAAATATTCCACCCATAAAGAAGGTTAAACGCTTGTCACAATATACTACTAGTGGAATGTCGAGTAGTTTTTGAGACGAGTTAATAAGTTAAAAAATAACATCGGTAGCCGGTAATGCAGAGGTGTGCTTAAAGTGTTTCTCTACTTTGTGTCTCTCAGCAGGTATGTTGAAGGTTCTCCTACCAGTTCACACCGGGTGCTGAAGGCTGCTCTGAACATCTTTATGCTGTTGGTGATGGTCACTAAGGAGCAGTTTTGTTTTTGTATGGGCTTTCAAAAGACCAGTCAATGAAAGGCAAACTCTACACAGTTTGAGCTTCCACTTCCAAGTCACAAAATACTCTATGGGACTTTTTAGTGTATTTTTAAAAATGAGAACAAAATAATTTCTACTGTTCACAATGATCGTCTTATTTGAACTCAAAACACTGGTGCCACTGGTTCCAATTTGACATATTTTAAGATGGAACATTACGTATTAACAATTGAATAATTAATGAATCCGACTGATACATTTATCATAGTTAGATGAGTGAGTGTGTTTTTACCACGACTCATAGACTGGAATGGCCTACCTTAACTTTCCTCTTCTTCCTCTGCTCCCCCCCCAGAGTTTGGCGGCTTCGGCTCGGTCAGCGGGAAGATTGAGATAGAGATCAAGATCAACCACGAGGGCGAGGTGAACCGCGCCCGCTACATGCCTCAGAACCCCTGCATCATCGCCACCAAGACCCCCACCTCAGATGTGCTGGTCTTCGACTACACCAAGCACCCGTCCAAACCAGGTCAGAACACACACACACACACACACACACACACACACACACACACACACACACACACACAGTAATTCAAAGGGTTGTCACGGTACACAGCAGAGTGTAAAACAGCTGTTCTTGGTCACCATTATAAACTGGTACCTGATAGTGTCGCTTACTATAGAAAAGACGGCCACAGGCAACGCCTTTTTAAATGTTTTCATCCTTTGTGCACAGGGTTTAACATTTCACACAATTCAACACCCCTCCCTCCTCACCCACCCACAGCACACCACAGAAGAAGAGTAGAATAAGTAAGGGATAATGCCCGACGAGGTTGGCCATTAACATAAATTAATGGACGACGCGGAGGTGTGAACCGTCCCGCGCGAAGCGGAGGACGGTTGCTTCCGCGAAGTCCATTAATTGATGTTAATGGACACCTCGTCGGGCATTATCCCGCTTATACCATGGTCACTTGCCAAAGAAAATAAATTAAGACCATTAATTAATATTATTAATAAGAGGATACGGCACAGAGCCGTGCAGGGCAGCTTCACCAGAGCACAGGAGGAGGAAGAAAAGCCGCTGCGGCTTCAACAGCTACAGCAGGACAGAGAGCAGATGGCTAAGCATGAAGCTAACACAACCAGCAGTTTAACAAAAGAGCACGCTTACCCGAACGAAGAGAGCTTTAAGCCCTCGAAACTGATCACCGGCTGCGGTAACAGTACAGAGCGGATGCCACACTCCCCTCACTCTTCACCAGGCTGCCCCCAAACATGGCCAACAATGCTGGAAAGTTACAAATCACGGCAGCTGTCACACCATAAGGTGCCATAACATTTCGCAAAAGTAGCGTCATGCCTACTTACCAACGCACACCACACCGAGTCCTCACCACGAGTGCCAGGCAGCAGTGTGCGCGCCAGAGAAGGCGCAGCACTTATACAGGTGACACCAATCTGCAATCCGCCAACCAGAAATCACCTGAGTGGAGGAGGAGCAACACTCAACCTGCCACATTAACACACACGTTTCGCATAGAACACAGCGCAACCAACACACATGCATGACATTCTCAGTAATGGTGCGACACAAAGAACACAACAGGACAACCGCACAACACTCTAACCCATTAATTCCACTTAATAAACACCCTTAAATCCCCTCCCAACAGATATAACGGGAACGTCTATTCCTGCAATGCAAATTCCCAGGCTCCCTTATGCAGGACCCGAATAGGCGCGGCTGTGGTCGCCACATTATGTTAATATTAAGCCATTATATTGCAAAAACGAATAATTATATTTAACGTGCTAAATAGGCCACCAATGTGCCGTTTTAATGTTTGGAAATGTAGGCCTACCTCTTTAATAATTAGGCTAGGTCTTAAAAGTTTGTTTTGGATGTGTACTGTCCCTATCGCACTTTGTCATGGGGCGTGGCCTCTTATTGCACCTACAAAGTAAAGCAAGATGTCAAGGAAAGAGCGAGGGTGAGCGCCGTTAAAATGTAATTGTAAATTGTAAACCCTTGCTAAAGACACAACTTTTGTTTCTATATTACTTTGCTTGTGCAGGCCCTGCAATTATAGACTATGAATCTGAACGAATTAAGGTATTGCCCATCTCCGGCTAGCCATCCCCAAGATGCACCAGAATACGGGAAATCACATCTACCAAATTCAAAAATTTCAAAAAAAAAACACTCCTTATAGGGGTAACTACATTGTCACGACACCGGCTTCCTCCATCTTCTGCGCCACCTTTTTAAATAAATCGCTGTTTCTTGTTTTTCGACGGCGACAACAACAAGACTATCGTCTCCTTCTACTTCCGACTCACGGCCCCGGGAAAAGATTGAGCATGCACAGAACGCAATTTAACGCGTAACCCAATCCCATTCAGTACATGCGTGCTTAGCTCGACTATGAATCGAGTTATCTAGGTGTTTTAATTCGACTATGAGTAACCCAATTCGATTCGACTTTAGCTCGACTAAGGTGTATACATGCATCTTAGTAATCAAATCATAGTCGAGCTAAGCCAATAATTCGACTTTCTTGAGTGTCATGTAAACGTACTGGCATCATAGCACAGATGACTCCGTGGTGGTGGGAGGGGGGGCCCCAAAGGCTTGAAACAAATTCTGCTTAGGGCCCCCCAAAAAACTCGAAACTCGCAATTTCAAAAAATAATTGCAGTTATTTTTCAATTAAAAAATGAACAAAACTGTCTTCTAAATTAAGGAATTGATACTGGAAAACGAATAAACCATTATAAGCAACGAGTGAACGAATAAGCGATCAAAATACTTTTTTCAACCAGCGCCTCTTTCCCTTAACATTTAGTTTTCACCTGACATATTATGATATTATTATTATATTAATTAAAAATTATATTATTTTAAATTAACGTCTTTAATGGTAAGAGACCGCACAGGGAGTCGCAAACGGCAACAATCTCCTTCATGCTGTTCACTCCGGAACTGCAGGGAACGATTATCATTCACCTGGCCTACCCTTTGTTCTTGCTTAAACTCATATGTTTTATTTTTCAATAGAACAAAACAAAAAAAATCTTGGTCAAACAGATTTCGGAACAATGTGAGGACCTGCAAAAGACTGGCATTGAATTAAACACAAATGCCTTGGCTACAAATGGACTCTGGGGTCAAGTTTGTATCCGACTTGACATTCCTAACACACAGAACCATCGACGCAGACTTCAAAAATCATATCGGTCATTTCACAAGGTGTGTACTTATCATATTGAGGTATTAAGTCAATGCTGTGTTCTCTCTCGTCATATTTTTAGGGGCATAAAGCCTTAAACTAAATGTTGGTTGTCTTTCTTTTAAAGCACACACCTCCATCGTTCTCATCTCCACAGTCTCCTGGAAGAGATGACCATGGACGACAGTCTTCTGAGGTATTAAGTCAATGCTGTGTTCTCTCTTGTCATATTTTTAGGGGCATAAAGCCTGAAACTAAATGTTGGTTGTCTGTCTTTTAAAGCACACACCTCCATCGTTCTCATCTCCACAGTCTACTGGAAGAGATGACCATGGACAACATGGAGCATTAAGTCAATGCTCCATGTGAGACATTTGTATTGCTAACAGTTGATGAAACAGTTGGGTATACTTTCAGGCATTAGCTGATAATAAAGGCATTAGCTGATAATAAAAGCCAAATCAAAATACAAATTTGTATTTATACAGCTTTATCCTCTGCCCATTGCTACTTTGTTATTTCTCTTGATGATTGTCCTCATTGTAAGATAAGATAAGATAAGATAGTCCTTTATTAATCCCCCTCATGAAATTTGCAGTGACCAGCAGTACAGTTGGAAAAGAGAGTGCTAACAAGAGTATATATACAATAAATTTACCAATTTGAAAATAATATATAATAAAACTATTAGAATAAAGATAACATAATATATACATGTAACTGTCCATTTGTGTCCAAGTGACTTGCATTCAAATGAATGCCAGTGCATTAATTAAGTGCATTAAAAAATTAATTTGACTATGAGTATAAATGTAACTGTGCCAATGTGCAGAGGTTCCTGAGGTAATGAAAATGAAATAAATAACAAGGTTTAAACAAAGAAGATTTGCTGTATACATGTTGTTTATACTAAACGGAAGTTCGGGAGGAGCTATGACAAAACTTGCCACGCCTCCACTTCCCATTCACAAATATAAGCAGAGCTTACCCGCGTTCACGGCAACCCGGAAGTCTGTCTCGCAGCAGTCTCCTCGCAATGGAGCTGGATCTCTACGCCTCAGTCAGCGATTTCGACGATGACGCCTCCGTCATTCCACCTTCTAATCCCCCTTCTCTTTCGCCTTCTCCTCCAGGTGTTCCAGCCACCCGCCGCCGCGGCCGGCCAAGACAGGTCGGTTCTCTTTCCGACCACAGTCTCCGGTCGCGCCAGAACACCTCCCCAGCTCCTTCTCGGGGATCCACGCGCCTCCTTGCCTCCAGCCGCCGCCGTTCTCCAAGGGGGGAAACATCATGGACCATTTCAAAGATCCGGAGCGAACTGAGTAGGAGACGCGTCCAGTTCTCCCGGACCATGAGGAAGGTCGACCTCTTCCGGCTGCTCCAGGAGTCCAACGATTCCCAAGAGGAGCTAGGCGAGGCCAGGGCCCTGGCTTCGCGCTCCCGGTCCGTTCCTCAACGTGCCGCACGTTCGAGCGCCACTGCACGGGGTTCCGCCTTCCCGGAGCCCGCTTCACCCGGAAGTTCGGTGGTCGTCCGCAGACGCCACCTCACCTCCCCGCAGGGCCACACCACGCCCCTGCAACACCGACAAACGTCATTACGACATCGTGCTGTAGGAGAACGTTCTGAGCCGCCTCCGCGCCTAGCGACCGCGTCGCTACGTGCCGAGCCGCCTCCCCGGGTAGCGACCTCGTCACTACGAGTTCGCGTCGAGCCGCCTCCGCACGTAGCGACCGCGTCGCTGCTTGCCGAGCCGCCTCCCCGGGTAGCGACCTCGTCACTACGAGTTCGCGTCGAGCCGCCTCCGCACGTAGCGACCGCGT
>JAOPJI010000030.1:4199283-4214508 GCA_027122695.1 Merluccius productus
CTTCTTCTTCTTCTTCTTCTTCTTCTTCTTCTTCTTCTTCTTCTTCTTCTTCTTCTTCTTCTTCTTCTTCTTCTTTCATTTTTAAGTCTACTCATCAAATGGATTGGATTTGCTTTTTGGGATTTCCTTTGATATCTGAGATATCTTCCCTCTGGCTTGGAGATGATGTAAAAAATATGACTATTTTGGAAAGTTTGGGGCGTGAGCCGAAGTGATAGTGTGTGTTTTCAGTAAAACATTAGTGTTTTTCTTCATATCGTAGGTTCACTGTTTGTCTGCAGTCACTTATTGAACACAACAGAAGAAGCCTAGACACAGTGAATGCAGGGAACATGACCATGAAAATAATAGATACAGGAATCGCAAGCGGCAGATATCGCTCAGAGCAAGGTAACCATAGCGACAGAAACCAGTTGACCTGCGCTATTTTTACTTTATTTCGATTAACAATTGAGGGAAATGTACCCTTTTTGAAAAGCTAGGCAATTGTAGTGAAGGCGAGAGTGATCTTGGTCGTGACTTAGTAGTAGCAACAGTGCTAGTCCACTATATTAATGATGTAAGGAATAAAAAGATTGCACACACCATTGGAAAGTCATTGACCAATTGACCATAAATGTTGTTGTATAATGTGGGGGGTGTGGGGTGGGGGGGGGGGGTGATTTATGTTCTTACAAGACCTTATCAGACCACAAGAGGTGAAAACAAAATGGCTGCCATGTCTGTGTCACGTCAGGATTGTAAAACAATGATTTGGTCCGTTGCGTCACGGCGGAAAGGATTAGGTTGTTCAACATCGGAGTTGACCAAGTTGTGTTTGAACTGCAACCGTGGAAGCAGAGATGCGTTCAGTAACGCCTGCCCCACGCCAGCAGCGAGACGCCAACCGCCGCAAGGAAGATGTATCCGCACCCCTGAGGGCTACAGTGTTTGAGTTATGTGTAAGCCAAACCTCTGAGAGGGTACACACACACACACACGCACACACACACACACTGTATAATTGCCTGCTTTTTTACTGTGTGGTTGAACCCCTTTAAGACCCAGCCAGCCCCATAGCGTTGGAGAGCTCCATGGACCTGGTTCTCATTTAGACAGTGGATCAGACATAAACACACACACACACACACACACACACACACACACACACACTTGGATACACAGACACACACTTGGATACACAAACATAGCCAAAACCCCTCCCTACACACACACACACACACACACACACACACACACACACACACACACACACACACATACACACACACACACAAACAATGCACCAGAGACACATAGTCAAAACCACACACACACACACACACACAAATCCTTCTCTGGCAGTTGTTGGGGGAAATCCTTGTAGCAGCTCGTTGATCGCACTGCTCCCCATGTTCACGTCCACATAAATCTACACTGCAAACAAAACAGTTCTGTCGCCTTTTCAGACTTCATATACGGCTCGAGCATCTGCTCGGCCTTTACTCCCGTCTCCCAGACTGTGCACATGTTTGTGTTGTTGTTGTTGTTGTGTGCCCATGTGGTTATGTGTATGTCGTGAGTGTGTACACATCTATTATTGACCACTTACATCCTCTCAGTCTCACTCCTTCACTTGTGGCCATTTGAATCAGATAAGCAGACTGTTGCAACAACACGCACAATGGAAAAAAAAAGTGTGTGTGTGTGTGTGTGTGTGTGCTGATTTTACTATACTCGCGAGGAGGACCACCCTCGACGTGTAACTGTGTACCTGGTGCCAAGCACAGAGATTGAAGGGGCCAGCGCCTGTCGTTCTGTGTGTTTGTAGCGGTGTATAAATGGGGAGTTTTAAAGTTGAACATTCAGTCGGCGTGTGACCTACATACCAGCGGGTCAGCGGGGACAGATGTTCTGCTCTGAGGACTTTATTACCCCACACGGCTGTTGGTAGACCGCTGCTTTTTTATTGGCCGTCTGATGACACAGGGACGGAGAATGGGTCATAACAATGGTGAAAGAGTGAAGAGACCGAAGACAATTGAAACGACAGAAGGGTGGGCTTGAAAAAGGAAAACACATAAAGTCTGGAAAACATAAGCGCCGGCCCAATATCTCGACAAAGTGTTTTGCGTTGCTGCTCTCGGGGAAGGCCTTGTCCGACGGCCCGGTCCAAACCGCCGGGCTCAGAGTCAACTCCCACCATGTGTGTGTGTGATGCATGGTGTGAGCTGGATCGAGATTTCAAGCCATCCCGTGAAGAAATGTTAAATAGCGCAATTTGTAACTCCGTCTGAAATGTGTTTCTTGCGGTTGCTTGCCGCTGATGGTTCAAATAAACATGACCATTGATGGTGTGGCGGCCACATAAACTATGCACTGTTGCTCCTGACTAAAGTAAACAGACTAAAATCCCGTCGCAAACTGTTTCTTCTTCAATTCGAGCAGTAACGCTCGAGTGTGTGCACTCCGCGCTGGCATGTTGTAGGCGTGTGTGTTCAGGTGACGTGTAACATTCCTAATGACTTGGCGTGACTGCTGCGTGTAAATATAGGCCCGTCACTATCCCCCCCCCCCGCCCTTCAGGCTGCTGTCGACACCCTATTTAGAGCACATGCAGGCCAATGTAAATCAAAAATTCCTCCATTCTTACAAGCAGGCAAGTCATTGCGTGCTGGAACGTAAAAATAAATTGCATGCCAAATATTGGGGGTGTGGCCGTAAGCTATCAAAAAGCTTGAATACACTTCTGCTCTTGACACATCTGTCCTCTGTCATGACGGTAACGTAATCTACTTCAACGTCAAGCTGCTCTTAACTTGAACTCGGCAACTCGTGCTGCTGTTTCCTGGCGCCTGGGAACCGCTTTCTTCTTTTCGTTGCTATCCCGGTCCTCCACTCCACCCCTAGGTGAGAGGAGCGCTACGGTGTCTAAATGAGCCCGTAAAGCAGCGCCTTTCACTCCCGGTCCCGACGAAATGCCGCGCACGTCGCCCGGCCGCACTCAGCCAAATGGCCGCCATCCATCAGCCCGCAGATCAGCCGATCGATTGGGCCATCGGTGTCTTCATTACCCACCTGGAGACATCGCTCACTGTGCCGGTTTACGGGAGGAGAAGGAGCGCAGGGAGAGGGGCGCTGGGTGAAGATATATGCAGGTCGAGATTGGGAGGTGGGATTTGCATTTGCTGATTTCCTTCATTTAAAAAAAAAACGTTTGAGTAATTCTGGTTGGTAATTCTGTTTACATTAGTTTTATGTTTGGTTTATATACATACTGTATGTTGTACATATTTTGACATGGATCTGCATTTGAAACTGGCTTATTAAACAGAACAGTGTATATGAGATATATAAATTCAGCTCAGAAGGACTCACCGTCACATCATCTAGAAAATACTAAATCCGCACCGCCGTTCACAGGTTCAACATTGGAATAAACACACAGGGTTGGGCTTGAAATGGCTTCCATTTTAGCTTTCCACCATTACACAATCCCCTATGGTAACGGTTATAAAAAAAAGTATTGCGTTGTAATTTTTTCCAAAACCATGCTATGTCGATAATGTTCTAAGCAGCATTGCACCTTTTAGACATCCAACATCCAATTGCATGACATTCATCATCGTTATTTAGGCTAAAGGTGTGTTTTCCTATGTTACAGCCAGCGTCGGAAAGTTGTTTGGGGAAGGAGAAGCAATCCATTACACCCCTGCATAAGATAAATGGGGACCGACGCGCTTTTTTCATGAGATCTGATGTGATAAATCCACAGGCCCCAACCCCATGTACACAGGCACCATCCCCATGACTTCTAGTTGTGTGTGTGTGTGTGTGTGTGTGTGTGTAAATGTGTGTGTGTGTGTGTGTGTGTGTGTGTGTCTCTCTCTCTCTCTCCCTGCTTTCCTTAATGAGGTGCTCTCTGGCAGACCTTGTCGAAGAAACCTCTCTCCCTTTACCATCTGCTGTCATCTAAACACACACACGCACGCACGCACACACACACGCACAGACATACGCACACACAGACGCACACACACACACACACACACACACAAAGCCTGTCAAAAGGCCATCTCTGAAGAGGTAACCATCAGCCCACTCCAGCCACTTCTCCGTATCTCTCGGGGGAAAACACTCTGAACTGATTGAGTTTTTACAGCTAATGCCGATTCTGAGCTGATACCAAGTTGAGTAAATCTGACCCATTTCTTAGGCTGAGAAGTGCATAGACTTGGACCTTCGGTTCATGGTCGTGAATGTAATAAAAGTGAAGGTTAATCTAAAAATTGAAAAAGCATGATGAGGACATTTTGAGAAAATAACACAGTAACAGAATATCAACTGTGAAAATATGCAGTGACACGATACAAATAACTTTGTGATTATCCCCAAGTCCACCATGATAATTATATTTCTGTCACACCCACTCTCTCTCTCTCTCTCTCTCGCTCTCGCTCTCGCTCTCGCTCTCGCTCTCTCTGTCTCTCTCTGTCAGCAGTGTTTCCTATTAAGCTTTGTCCTTGTGATTGCGCCAGATGGGCTGATGCGCTACAAAGTATGACACATTAGTGTGTGTGTGTGTATATAGCGTACACACCCAATCACAGCAAACATTCGCTGTCTGTGGGAACATCACCGGTGCTCCAGGCCATCTCCAAAGTCCTCCACATTATTCAAGGCCTTTGCTTCCCGCATCGCTTTCCCTTTCCCCATGAATAATGCACAGTTCTACTTCATAAGGGTATTTTTACGCGTTGCGTTTTGAACCCGCGTGCACACATACGTGTGAACGATCATATACCGCTCCCCAGAAGGTTTCACAGGGGACCTAAATAGCGCAGCAGCGTGTTACGCTTGGCCCGGGTTGCTGGCCTCTGAGGAGCGCTGCTGCTCTCAATCAGCGCCGCAGAATCGCCGCTCTTTAAACATTCGCGGTCACGTGAATGGCCTCGGCCCGCTTTGTGGCCTCGGTCCTCCCCCCACCCCTCCCATACCCCTCTAAACACTCGGTCCTGTTTTGATCAGTGCTGTTTCGGTTCGGTTCTGCATGTTTTGCGTTTAGTCATTTGTATTTCGGTCCGCCGGCTGGTCCCGTTCGTTCAGCGTTCCTGTCTGTGACATTCTGTTGTTGTGTCTGTGTGCACTTGTCTATTGTTTTTGGGGCTATTGCATGCTGTCATACATTTATGTTGTGTGTTAGTGCATGTGTGTGTGTGTGTGTGTATGTATGTGTGTGTGTGTGTGTGTGGCGGTGTGGTGTAGTCATTCTCAAAGAATTTGAGCCCTGGGACCAGCTCCCAAAACTGTGAAAAGGCAGATTAGCTCGTGAAATAATTTAATGTTTGAGCGGGCTAAACGACGTTTTCATCAGCCTTGGTTACGGTATATGTACGTTGATTTGAGGTTTTTACAGCACTACAACTCTTGAGTCCTCTCAATATGGCGGAGTATTGCCAACAAAATATCCCATGATGCATTCTGATTTACAAACCCTATTATATGTGGCAGATAGTTAACACATTCAACAGGCAGTGCCTGTTTAAACAGTGGCTTTATGCAGATGCTTAAATCTTCCAACTTCTCTCTCTCGTAATTTGCAGTTATTGCAAGTCATCCAGATTTCAAATTGGCTTTTTTTCAACACTCATTGAAATGCCATGTCTTTGATCAGCCAACTGCCTGTTACAGTAAGCGATTAGCTAGCTATTACATTACATCACTGGCTGGCTGCAGCCCCCAGCTCTCCATTGCTGCTGTACAAATTGTCCCCAAGATTGATGTTTAATCTCCAACTCTGGGAAGATGCATGCAAATTATGAATTGGTTGCATGCTTTCCGACCTCAAGCGATTAATTCTTGGCATGTAACTTTTCCAATCTCCACAAAGTCAACAAAGGCTGTACTTTATAATTTGACTGACCATACTTATTATGTATTATGTCTACTGTGATTTGTTGGTAGTCACAAGTCATTGATTGGCGATCCATTGTTTGCATTCAGCCAGGTCTGAGTAGATGTCATCATTTAATTATTTTCAATGTCAATATTGGCTCATAGTGGGCCGACATGCCGACTGACTGTGGGCCTATCTTATAAAAAGAAACATATTGTAAATATTTCAAATGTAAAAATGTATGTTGCACAAATTAATAGGTAGTGCATGTCTACCGTTTTCTTACACCGTGATCGTTGCATTGCATTGCCCTACCTGGTTCTTCATTGACATTACATTTTTAGTTAATACATTTTAAATGATTTTCTCTTAGGAACATTTAGGCTGCATAAACTTCAAGATGAACACTTATGAGCCTTACCAAATGTTTGGTATTGGCCAATTCGACAACGTTGTTAGAGAGATCAGAGATAAGCGTGATTAAGCTTTTGCCTTTTCAGTTGACGTTCAAGGCTAGGATCGAGCCTACTGTTTACACCACAGTGGGACCACACACACACACACACTTCTGTTTTTCTTTTTCTTTTCTTTTTTTTCTTTTCTTTACTTCATACGCTCTGGAAAAGCATTTCAGTTAAAGGCTATACGTGCTATACGCGAGTGGGAATAACGTGAGAGCCCATTTCCAAGGATCAAACGCGTATTATTATTAGTGGTAGATGTTACTCTCAGAGTTACAGTCAAATATGTCTGTTAACTCGCACATTTCCACAGGAATCCTTCTTGTCCTGAATCGACGAGTCCTGACGAGAAGCGTATTCCTGTTAGTGACGTGTTGTTGACATGACAGTGTGTGTGTGTGTGTGTGTGTGTCTTTCCTAACCACACACACACAGACAGACACACACACACACTCACTCACAGATGGAACAAGTTTGAGAAGGAGATTGACCGAAATTTAAGACTATCCCCCCCCCCCCCCTTTCATTACCAGAAGTGTTTAATTTTGGGCTCGGCCATCCATGACATCATCATCTTCACTTTGATTGTGTTGGCCTATGGTCATTGAATTTGTTTTCATACAGTGTGTGGCCTTCCCCTTACTTGGCCAACACACACACACACACATTGCTTGGAGAGTTAATGATTCCCCAACATGTCCCCAACCTACCATACCCACTACCACTCCTCCAGAACTACACTCATGGTCCTTTCTCTCTTTAGTCAGGGTTTTTTCCCCCTCGGCGACCCACCATGATTGTTGTGTGCGTTCCACGTGGCGACCGGGATTAGAGCCATGACGGCGCCATTTGGAAGTGTTCACACCATCGCAGATTTTGGGACTTTCCATTTTCAATTTTTTGAAGTTCAATTTTGGGTTTTACCATTTGACTGGGTGTAGAGGCGGAACCCAGACTCTTTTTTTTGCAGTCTACTGTACTTTTGGAGCACAGCAAACTTTAACAAAAGTATTTTGGCGGGGTAGTTACTATATGTACCATCCTAGCTGTACATAATTCACCTCCTAGTCATGTTGTCCTGCCCCCCTCGAAGCTCTGTTTCCACCCTAACCTTTTGGTCCGAGTCCGCTTAATGCTGCTTCTGTTTCTCTCCACAGTGCTATACCTCAAAATGTGCCTCCCCTATTTCTCCATCGCCTTTCCATCACCTCTCTAAAATTAACTACCTTAGGATGCTGCAGATGCTGTAGATCACAGCTCTGCTTTGAACAGAAGACACAAATGACTTTTTCCCACTGTATTCCTGCGGTTGTGTTAAGATATACAACAGAGCAATCCTCAAATATCCTTTAATAGTGACCTACCATTTGCTTATTCGTATCAGTAGCAGATCCTAAGTGAACACCGGTTTTCTTTGTTGTCTTGTTGTACCCTTACTTTCCACGTCTATGCACATGACATATGAGAACTAGGCCTACATAGGCATATATTAAATCAGGATTTTTTTGGACGGTTTTATGGGGAATTTCAAGGTTTAGCCTCGGAGCCGCCTTAAGTAACGGGACTCAGACGGGGTGGGGCGAGACGGCGGCACAGCTTTTGTTTGTATTTGGGAGTAATTGACTTTATGTGTCTTCTCTCTCGTCTTGATTCACAACCTCTTTGTGAGCGTTTCCCTTCCTTATGGTACAGCTCTTCCCACCGTTTTTTTAATTTATTTTTATGCAAGGATGGAGTTACATTCCTGAACTTCCTCTACATCCTCTGCATGGACAGAGAAATTTAACCAACTGAATAACGACATATTTCCCCCCCCCCCCCCTCAAATGTGTTAATACTCCTTGGGAGTAGCTTATGAATTTCAGCCTACTCAGAGTGGAGTCCTTTACAGAGTTTGATAGAGAGCCGAAGTCATCTGGGTGCTGTTTCGGTTAATGGGCAATCGGACGAGGTCTGAAAGGAGAGAGTGGATTGCAGTCAGGTGGAGAGAGAGACGCTTGACAGACACTATAGCCCAGAGACTTTCAAGTTAATCTCTTTTTTACTTACTTTTAAATCATTTCAATGTTGCTTTCCAAGCACGTTCCTAGCCTAGCCTAGCCTAGCCTACAGGAGATGATGTCAGAAAGAGACCACAGAAGGCCTACCACGTTTCCAAGACCAGAATGGCCCGATTATGTCTGTTTGCATATGAGAAGGGGGTACATCAAAGGTCTCTTACACAAAGAGAGACACAATTGAATATGGGAGACAGGGGGGGTATATCATGAAGAATACCAGATGGAGAGAATGGGAGAGAATGGGATCAAATGGGTAAGCGGTATGTTGAGAAAGATGGGGGGGGGGGCTGGAAAGCGAGGCTGGTGACTAATGAGATAACAGGAAGACGGCCTGTAGCAGATATAGGCCACGGTGAAACAAAGGGTACAAGGCGCACACAGGAAAGGAGACGCGTTTTCCTTCCCCAGAGAACGATCTGTCAGATTCAGGTTATAGGGGTGGTAATCCCACCTCCCCATCCCCAGTCCTGCCCACCAGAACCCGGCTTTCCCCTCTCTCCGAAACCCACTCTCTCCATTCCAACAACGGTTCTGGGAAGTAAGACTCACATGTATGAGATGTGTTTTCCTTTGTGGGGCTATACCAAACAGAACGCTGCGCTGATTTTTTTGTTGTAAGCAGCCCGCCCCGAGGCGTGATGATAATGTGCTTTTCATGCGGTCGGAAAACCCTGATTGGTTGACAAAGGAAGGCGTATCCGGTCGTAACATGGATGTAAAAAAAACAAAAACGTAAGAAGCTGCCAATGGAAGCAAACAATCAGAGGAATGGAGGAGAATAAGAAACAATTTGGAGAGCGGTCTTAGTACAGACTTGTCTGAGCTGAGCTTCAGGCTTCACGCAGACCTGTACATGATCACATTTTAACTGGCGCTCCAGGCTACCACCACCACCACTACTGCTGTTGCTATCGTATTTAAGGAGTATCACGAGAGAGAGAGAGAGAGAGAGAAGGGAGAGAGAGAGAGAGAGAGAGAGAGAGCGTGCTCCGATTATCTCCGGCTCTCGGCCTGTGGCCTCGTACCTACGACCGAATCCGTAGCTGAAGCCGTGCTGATTAGTCTGGGGCTAGTGTCCAACTTTGCAGTTTGCGATCCAGTCTGGAGTGGATACAGAAACGGGTCTGCGCTCCAAAAAACAATTTTCTCTCGGAAACCCGGGGCGTGATGGAACGGCCTACCCATAAACCCCCGTTTCGCAAAAGAAAATAAAGTAAAACAATTTGGAGCCAAAAACAAGCTTCTAAAGCTTTTACTAATTTAAATAATGTAATGGCATCGCCGCCCACCGCCCAGATGACACTGCAGCATAAACCGGATACAGTACCGGATACAGTTTCGGAGTAGGCGGGCTGTAGACCGGATCACAAAGTCAGCAGTAAATAGACACCAGGCTCTTCTCCACAGAGAGAGTGACGCGAGGTTATGTGCTGCTATTCCTTATAACGGCACAACATCGAGTGTGATATTGCTTTTATAAGACATCAGATTATGATTAGTTTGTTTATTTCATCGTTTATTTGGCCCCGCTAACACAAATAGTTCCTCAACTGGGCCGGGACTGGACTGTTGCCAAGCAACACATCAACATTTTCCTGCACACCAGCCTGCTGCTCTGTGTAGGTCTGCACGTTACCGGAGGCCAGCGTCTTTGCATCATGTACATTTATCTGCATGTTTTTCCGTTTAACGGTTTCGCCAGTCGACAGTCGCTTTGGTGGCATGTGCGATTCCGATGAGTTAACAGCTCGGTCAGCGATCGTTAATGTAATCGACGGTTATGAGAGCACCTATAAAGGGAGCGATGCACGTATAGTTAAAAGTCCCAGGGTCCTTTTTACTCTACAGTATATCAGCGCTTGTCCCAGCTAGCATGGTGTTAGCAGTTACCACTAAAACTCCTGCAATGCGTTTTTGCACGTCTTGGCCCTGTTACCTCTTCTGTTATATATGAAAGGGGCTTGATTGCTCCTCTGTGTTAAACATGTTTGTATTATTTTGTATTTTGGTCGACACGGAACAGTTGCTTTGTGTTTAGTCTTCTATTGAATAACTTAACCAACAACAGGCAATGCAGACCTTCATGCCTTATGTCTTCCAGGCGGTGTCTTGACGACGGTCCATCCTCCGAGATGACGCACTTGGATTACTTTTTTAACTTTCTCTATGTTCTCTGTTTGTGTTTGTTTTAAGGTGTTTGTGAGGGAGACGGGAAGATGCTCCCCTGAAGGGACACCTGCCCTCCCCCCTTCCCTCCACCTCCCCCTTCTTCCCGCCGAACACAACCCCTTCTTCCTCCTCGTCCGCGGACCTTTTCCTCCCACCATGAACCACACGCCCAGCCCCCACCACCTGTCGGAGAGCGGCAAGTCGGTCAGCGCGGGCCTCCTGTGCGGCCTGGGCCTGGGGCCCGACAGAGGGGTCCGCTCGCCCGACAGCCTGGCACACACCCCCAGCCCCACCGGGGGCACGCCCAGCTCCAGCCCGCCGCTGCTGCTGTCCCCGGGCTTCGGGGGGCTGAGCCTGAGCTCCCTGGGGCCCATGGGAGACGTGGCGGGGGCCGACTGGGAGAGCCGCGAGGAGCTCCGGCTGCGGGAGCTGGAGGAGGCGCGGGCCCGGGCGGCCCAGATGGAGAAGACCATGCGCTGGTGGTCGGACTGCACAGCCAACTGGAGGGAGAAGTGGAGCAAGGTGGGCTAATCTACGGTTGTCCAAAATGGTGTCATCGTCTGGTCCAAAGGGATGTCATCGTCTACGACTGGCCAAGTGTCATGTGATGAGGTTCCTTGATAGATTTATGAATTGTATTTAGTTATTTAGTCTGTAAAACTATAGATCATAGGATGGCTATTATGATTCAAAATTAAAACATGGCGGTGCAACGTGGCGGGTAGAGGACCCGCTCCACATGTAGATATAAGGGGCTCATTCCAGGGTAACGAAAACACAACAATTCTTATTTTCGTGGGATTATACACTACTTAAAAGATACTTATGAATATTACGTCCCATTTCTGCCAAGTCCGTTCCGCTAGGTGCCACTGAATTCTACACACACGCCACCTTGAAGCAAAGAGCGAGCCCGACTAGTACGCACACATGGGGTCTTTTGGCATTAATTTCAGGGCGGTTACTTTAAGCCATTAACCGTAATGACTTAAACTAACATACACCCGCACACACACACACCCTAATTTACATTCTTCCAACCAAGATTTCCACAGCGGCGCTCTCAATTACCTTAGAAATACACTGTAGTCCGATCCTGTGTATGGTTGCCAGTTCAGCCTACTTGTTTTAGTGCACTTTTCGGGGAGTGTACCTTCGTTATGTGTTTTGAAATAAATTGAAAGCCGTTATTCTTGCATAGAAAATATTTTTTAATAGCCTTCTCCTATTCTCATATTTTTACAGTTTTAAACACTTTCCCAGGTGAGCTGGGGCGCATTTTAGTTCAAGGCGAAATTATTTTATTATACATATGGTTGTGATATACAAAACGGGTGTAGATTTAGACCTTTCATAGTTTTCCGATGACATTATTTTATCTCCAAAGACAAACCTGACTGTATATGAAAAGCACCAACTGACATATTGCTTTTTGAAATCACTTCCATGACATCCGAGATGGCAAAATCTGTATCGGTAAGCAACGACATTTCATCCGCTGCCATCATGTTTTGGGCAGGTGCGTGCGGAGCGCAACCGGGCGCGCGACGAGGTGCGGCAGCTGCGTCAGCGACTCGACGCCCTGACCAAGGAGCTGAGCGGCGCACGGCGCGAACGCCAGGAGCTCGCCACCGAGAACGAGGCCCTGCGACAGGAGACCCTCCGCCTTCGCGAAGACCCCCGCTCCTCCTCCTCTCCCCTTCCTCCTCCTCCCGCGCCTCAGCCGCCCGCCACTTCCTCCTCCTCGTCCTCCTCCTCGCCGTCTCACACCCCGGCCAACGCCTCGTCGCACCCTTCCTCTCCGGCCGCCCGCTCCTCTTCCTCGTCCGTCTCCGCTCAGGGCCACGTGGACGGGAAGGAGGGCCCGCCGGGGTCCCCGGAGGCAGAGCCGGTGAGGGACGTAGACGCAGAGAACTCAAGCACAGCCAAGGTGGGTAGCACTGAACATAATCTAACACCCGGAGCCACCAGGACGCTACAGCTGGTGTATCCAAATGGAAAATAAATAACATTACATAGCTACAAACAGAAAGCGCTTGGTTTTCAGGGGAGTAAGCACATCAGGTCGAGGCGGGAGAATGTTCCGGCGGTCTGAAGCAGTGATCGGTTGACAAAGAAAGGCGGAACCCGGGTTGTGACGAAAATGGGTTGAAAATTAAATAAATGCTAAATAGCCAGATAAAAGATATGATCATCCATGTGACTTGGAAGCAAATTAGCGATGTAGACACTATCTGTTGCGGCGTGTCAACATCGGTACGGTGGAAGACATCAGGCAGCACATGACTGTGAAGCCACACTCATTCTCAAAGTAATCTTTTAATTATTTTACCAGAAAGGTATAGAAGCCCACTACAGATTGTGTTTAGTGTATGATTCAGATCTTTTTGAAAGTATTTCCATTTTGCAAACATGCATTCAATGTGAATAGTAAGTACTGTAACACAGTCGGTGTTACTTGATGTTCACTATGAATGCATAGCCAATCGGATGATATTTCCAGGACTTGGTGAAAGTAGGCCACTGGACAAGCCAAAGGACTGTGACTTCATTGTGTGTGTGTGTGTGTGTGTGTGTGTGTGTGCACGTGTGTGTGTGTGTGTGTGTGGGGCAATGCATGCTTTGTGTATGTGCACACCATGCTATCTATCTACACACGTGCACAGCTGCTGGTTCGCTTGTCACCTGGCAAGTCCCTAAAATAGAGTCCCTGGCGTTGTCCCCCTCTCTACACACACACACACACATGCACACACAGACAGAGTATACCCCTGGGGGCCCTGAGATGCAGTGGTACTTAGTCTCTATCAAGCTCCTCTTGCCAGACCTACTTACAAAGAAACACAGAAAATACAACCCTGTTCTCTGGTAGTAGGAAAAGCTGCCTTCTGTGCTTCGGTGACTTCCCCTGCGTGCAGTTTTGCAAGGACGGATTCAGGAGATGAATGTAGTGGTTAGGGCGGCTGGCTGAAACTAAGGTCCTGGGCTCGATCCCAGTCTCCAGTCCTACCTGTAGGCACCCCTACCTGACCATTAATGACGTTAACGACACGTAGAAAACTGTAAGCCACTTCATTCCGAGTCGGATAACAGCGTCTGCTAAATGAGTAAAATAGTAAACCGGAAGCCCAAATGGCAGCTCTGTCTGTTTGTTTTATAAACCCAGTTCCCCACCGCCCGAGAAAGCCTCCTTCCGGACTGTGGGAAAGATGTTATTCTAACGCAGAGGAACTAATAAGATGGTTTTATTAAAGCGCTGGTCCCGTCTCTTCTCATTACTTCCTCCTTGTGGTTTATCGTGGCGCTTGGCTGACAGCGCGGTGCCCTATAGGAATGGATTAGGGGTTTTCTGTCAAACTGGCGCAAATCCCGTGGAAATCCTGTTTTCCCAAAACGGGGGTTCATAACGGGGCCTAACGTGGTGCCATAGTCGTAAATCTGTCGGCCGAAACGCCCAAAAAACTGGCTTAGACTAATATGAAATGTGTTTGCTAGCCTGGGCCGCGATACTTCTAAGGAGTAAAAACGTGGTGAAACTTGAACGTTTTGGTTGGAAAGACCAAAACCATTCCTATTGCATCACGTTCTCCTGTTGGAGCACTAACTATAACAACGCAATATGTTCTGCTCGGTGTTTAATATCAACTTTTAGACATGCGAGCAAGTAGACCCGCAGAATATGTATACGGTGCGATGCACTTTATTAATCCCTAAAAAGGGAAATTGGACAACAGGCTTGACAGTTGGGAGAGACACAGGCACAAACGAGAGCTGGTGTACTCCTTGACTCTCGAGAACGGGATGCTGTGTGTTCTGCCACGCCTAGCTGGGAGAGGTTTATTTCCTGGCCAGATACGCAACACACACACACACACACACACACACACACACACACACACACACACACACACACACACACACATGGATATGAATGAAGCGTCTCTGCATTTACGGCTATTACAGTCGAGTCGACCACAACAGTCAAGCCGTGCCATGCAAGTGGGCCAGAACCCCCTTGTGCTTTTGTTTGGAGCTTATATCGCTATAATGCTCAACATCTGCTCCATCAGCTTTTCCTATTGTCCCTGGAACTGTGCGAAAAAAAGATATATATCGAATTCAGCTCTAACTGAGCCCAGATTTTCATTGGGCCGGGCAAACATTTGCTCTTCGTTTTGAAAGTAAAGCCTTGTACCTACTTAGACAATGACAGGAAACACAGCCAGACTGTTTCCCTTCGAACAAAGCCACTTGAGTGGAAGCTACGATAAGGCAAGCTGGACATCGGCTGCAGTATGTGCTTCAAAACCCAAGCACAAAAACCAAAGCAGCTCTCGTAAACACATTCACACCGACTTGCACCACAATAAGCAGGCGCATAAACGCAAGAGTGTACACGTGGACACACACACACACACACACACACACACACATACACATACACACACAGTCCTGTAAACACTTTATAAACCTAACCTACCATATTGAATATGTTGCTGTAACATGCCTTGGAATACAGAGCAGCATCACTGCCCATCACATTGACCTTCAGACAGCTCCAGTTGGGTTCCCTTGGTAACACACCAGCAAACACACACACACACACACACACACACACACACACACACACACACACACACACACACACACACACACACAC
>JAOPJI010000030.1:4577879-4588403 GCA_027122695.1 Merluccius productus
ACCCCCTCCCCGCGTGGGGGGGGCCCCCCCCCCCCCCCCCCCCCCCCCCCCCCCCCCCCCCCCCCCCTCTCTTGCTTGTCTTCCCGGGGTGGTTTCTGGTGTGGGGTTGGGGGTTTTTGTTTGTTTGTCCCCCCCCCCCCCCCCCCCCCCCTGTTCACGTGGGTTTCTGCCCACGTTGGCGCCGCTTCCCTCCCACAACCAGAGTTGTCGGTGTCGGTGTTGGGGTAGCCCTTGGGTCCCCGGGGGCCGCGCTGTGGCTGCCCGCTGCTCCCAGTGCTGCTGGTGTCAGTTGGCAGTTGGCCCCTGGCAGCAACGCTAGCGGAGACAGGACATGACAGTATGCTGCTTCACACACAGCAGCTCCTAGTAGTCTACCCCTCTGCTGGGACTACCGCTGCCGGGCGATGGAAAGCGGGTCACTACCTGTGTGTCGCTTGTGATTTTTCCCGGGACAGGCATAGTACTGCAAATGGGAGGGCTTTCATCAGCGGGCCGTAGGCTCAATCCCCGTTGTGTGTTCTCATTCGGCGATAGATAGTCAGATGTTTATTTCCATCGAAATCTCCACTTTTAAATGCAAAGTTCACATTAAACTCCTTGTTGTGTTGTATTTAACACGGTGTCTGGCTGCAGGACGACCGGCGTGCCACCCAGGACTCGCTCCCCCAGCAGACGCTAATCGAACTGGACTCCACCGGACCCAGGTACCGGCAGCTCCTCCTTGTTATCTCCTCCTCGCTTTACAGCAAATTAAATAAAATGTTTACAAAGCGCTTTTTTAATGCAAAATCGCAATGCAAAGCTTCACAAGTGATACCAACGCAACAAGAATAAGTGTCGACGTGTACTTTTTAAGCTAACGTCTTGAACCGCTATTATGACGACCATAAAGAATACCTCAAGAAAAACACCAACATGACAAAAAACGACTAATAACTAATAACTAATCTCAACGTCTCTTGTATCGCAGGTATCTGGTGCTCTACAACCCCGTGGAGCAGGAGCGGCTGTGTGCGGTGAGCGTGCTGGTGAACACGGCGCACGTGCGCGTGCTCACCGAGGACGGGCAGACCCTCCCTGTGCAGGTCAGCGCACAGTGGGCCTCCTCCACCCAGATGAGCACAGAGGTCTTCAAGGTAAGACGGAGATGGGTGGGTGGGTCAGGGGGGGGGCGGGGCACATTATACGACAACCCAGGGCCGGCAAGCTATAGGGCAAGGGGATAACATACCTTACTCTCAAGGAGCGAGCCCTCCTTCCACGGATGGTCAGGAGTGCAATGGGTGCCAACGTGGTCAGAAGTCTTTACAGAAACTACCGATGGAATATAATACTCTAACGCTGTTCTGGGCCAACGATCGTTTATGGGGTTCATAACCTAATATTGACACAACCCAGGGGCTTTATGGGAAGCGTTTTGAGAAAAAAGTGCTTCATAAATATAGATGGTGATTATTATTAATCCATTGTAAGTGACCCTTTCCTCCGTGCTCCGCAGGCGACCTTCATGGCTCGTCTGCCTGCCCTGGGCCTGGCCGTCTTCCACCTCTACAACTCGGCCGACTCCCCCATGACGCTTCGCTCCGACACGCTGCTCCGGCTGCCGGGGGCCGGGGTCAGCGCCCGCGCCGTGGACCCCCTGCCCGTCCGCTCCCAGCAGGCCGACGCCCAGACCTTCTTCATCACCACCCAGTCCCTCACCCTGGGCTTCTCTGGGACCACCGGCCTCCTGGAGGTACGCGCCACTAGCTGCATTAGCTGCATTATTTACATTGCATGCATCAGCTGCGTTAGCTGTATTAGCTGCATTATTTACATTAGCTGCATTATTTACATTAGCTGTGTTAGCTACATTAGTTACATTAGGTGCATTAGTTACATTGGCTGCATTAGCAACATTAGCTCCATTAGCTATTTAGCTATTTAGCTACATTAGCTGCATTAGCAACATTATCTGCATTAGCTCCATTAGCTATTTAGCTACATTAGCTGCATGGCAACATTAGCTACATTAGCTGCATGGCAACATTAGCTACATTAGCTGCATTAGCTACATCAGCAGCGTGAAATTAGCTGAACTAGCTACATTAGCTGTAGTAGCTGTATTAGCTGCAGTGGCTGCTTTAATAATAATAATAATATATTTAGTTTGCCGCCTTTCGGGACGCTCAAGGTCGCCGTAAAGTGCAGAAAACCAAACGATTCAACAAAAAAATCGATAAATCGATGATTTAAAAGGAATCCGACTGGACATCGGCTGCGTATTCCTCCCTGTGAACCCGCGCTGCCTGGGATGCTTGTAAGCTCCGCTTTGATCTCTGCCAGTCTTTTTTAAGAAGTGAAACAGCGGCTTGATTTCCCAGCAGGCCCTTCTGGCTGTTTGATCAGAGATGATATAGCGCGCCTGCTGCTACTGCTCCCACAGCCTGTTTCATCTCCCCGCTCTCTGCCTCCTCACCTCTTAGGCGCTATCTCACTCCGGTATACTCCAAGAACTTCCCGGACAAAATAGAAACAAACAACGACATCGTATCCGAGACATCGAAAGCCGTTTTTAATCTCCACTCTTCATCTCGTTTCCTAATTTCCTGCCGATCCCCCGAGGGATCGATTTGGCCGACATTGTGTGCGGGGGAGAACGCACCGCCAGCGCGTTTCTTTTGAGGCGAAGCCGATGATAACACGACGGTGTTATTGAGTAGCACGACGTCGCTAAATAGAAACGGCGACGGACGCGATTGAACGTCTTGAGAGTCTCTCCGTCTACGACAAGTTCGGAGGACTGATTGTCCCGGAATGATCGCCCCCCCGGTGTGAATATTATATTACTCCATTTGAGCCGGTAATGATTTCCTGTCGGCTGATGGCTTCAGCTGAGGGCATTTTAAATCCTTTATCGTCGTAGCGTGATATTATTAATAATGTAACGCGTTCAAAATCACTTTAAACAATGTATTGTCATTAAGCTAAAATGTTGTACTTTTTGTTTTTTTGTATTAAAAAAAAATGTATTACAGGCTGAATCGCTAAAAAAATAAATAAAATAATAATACATTTCACATCGTCTGTACATAGAAATGTAGATGTACGCCAAAACGCTTTTTTTCCCCTTCCCCATGTTCTTGTCGCGCAGAGCGTCCGCTTGAAGGACGACCCGCAGGAACTGAAGGTGCAGATGCAGTTCCTGGTGTACGGGACGCGGCCCTCCAAGGACAAGAGCGGCGCCTATCTCTTCCTGCCGGACGGGAAGGCCAAGGTGTGTTTATCTTTAGGATGTAATCTCATCGGCTTGTTATGGAGGCTGACTGCAGACCGGCGCCCCCTCCCCCCCCCCCCCCTGTGTATTGCACTGCGTTGGGAGGGGGTCCCCCGGGAGAGATGGGGTTGTCTGTTGTTTCATTTCATTGATTGAATGAAATAATAATAACAGAAATGAAAGGGAGTCACTCTGGAGAGCGAGCGTCTCTGCAGCCGGAGAGTCGAGTGTGTTGGCTCTGTGTGAGTGTTTGTGTTGGGGACGCGCCGCCGCCGCCATATAGAGCTCACTGCTGTCTCTCGCACATACGCCTGTTGTTCTCCAAGCGTCTCTCTCTGTAGTTCTGCCTCTCTGCCTCTCTCTCTCTCTCTCTATCTCTCTCTCGCTCTCTCTCTCTCTCTCTCTCTCTCTCTCTCTCTCTCTCTCTCTCTCTCTCTCTCTCTCTCTCTCTCTCTCTCTCTCGTTCGCTCTACAGAGGGAAGCAATCAGTGCTGTCTGAATTTGATCAGTGCTGCAGTAATTGGCTGTAACATATTAACAAATAAAAATAACCAGATGGATGTGGCGGGAGAATAACCAAATGTGTTAGGGAGGAAGGGAGGGAGAGAAAGAGAGAGAGAGAGAGAGAGAGAGCATTCATTGTTCAGCTGAAATCACAATCACACCCAAGCAAATGACCTTGTCTTTTGAATGAACCGGGCCCCAGCACTCACTTGAGCCACACACACACACACACACACACACACACACACACACACACTTCAGTGCTGATTAATATCGGTTGGTTTTATTCAGGCAAATGGAGTGCAAGGTTAAAAAAAAGGTCAAACTTTGAAAGTAAGTTGAATGGTCTGGCTTGGTTCCCCTCTTCTCTACCAATCCCTGTCTTTCTTTTAGCTCTTTTTTCTCTGTCTCATTGTATTTAGTTGGTCTATTGGGCTCTTATGCTAATCTATCTAATGGGTTCTCCATTTTTAGATTTTGTTTAATGCTAACGGTGTGTGTGTGTGTGTGTGACGTGTGTGACTGTGTGTTTGTGTGTGTTTGTGTGTGCATGCGCACCTACAGAATGCCTACGACATGGCGGAGCTGCAGAAATCCCTCCAGCCCAGCCCGGCCCAGTCGGTCCAGTACTGCCGCATGCGGGCCCTGCACCACCCTGTCCTCCCGCTCTCCCAAACCCAGCAGCACCACCACCAGTACCACCACCAGTACCACCACCTCCTGCACCACCACCAGGCCCAGCCCGCCCCGTCCCAAGCCCAGCCGCAGCCTGACACCCTGAGCCGGACCAACAGCTCCGCGGCGCTGCCCCCCTCCGCGGCGTCCTTGTCCTCCTGCTCCAACAACCCCGGCTCCGCCTCCGCCTCCTCCACTGCCGCCGCAGCCGCCGTGGCCCCCGCCGCCGCCGCCGCCACCGTCCGCAGGGACGTGGCCCCTACGAGACTCCCGGCGCAGGGCCAGGCGCGGCCCCCCACACTGGCCCCGCGCTCCCTGTCCTTCTCCAGCCAGGACCTGGCGCGCTACCTGTGCGAGATCATCCGCGACGCCGACCAGCACCCCGACGCGGGGCCCTTCGACTCCCTCCAGGTGTTCTCCACCGAGGGGGGCGGTTCCCCCGCCGGGTCCCTCAGCTCCTTCAGCTCGGCGGGGCTGGAGGGGGGAGCGGGCGGAGGCGACGCAGGGGCCGCAGCAGGAGGTGGAGGAGGAGGAGGAGGAGGAGGAGGAGGGGAAGGCAAGAGAGAGGAGACGCTCGGGGACTGGGGGCCCTGCTTCGAGAAGCTGCGGGCCCTGTACGAGCGGCCCGAGACCAGCGACCTCTGAACCCTCCCTCCGCCCTCCCCTACCCAACCCCCATCCCCGATCCCCTGCTTACCCAAACCCTACCACACCCTAACCCTGCCCTGCCCTGCCCCGCCGCCACCACCCCCCCTCTCCTCTCTCCTGAAGGGAATACGCACACAAACCAAAATGGCTGTCAAGAGTTGAAATAGAGAGGGGAGAGAAAGAGCGGTTACATGGGTGGAAGAGCCCCTGTGTTGCAGGGGACGGACTTCCCCAAAAACCGACTGCAGACTATTCCCAGTGGAAGGTGCCAATGGAGCGGGCAACACACTGCAGAGCCTGTACAGCGTTGTAAGGGTCAGGGCTCGTTGCCTCCGACGGCGGCGGGTTGTTCTTCAGCGTTAGGGGAGAATCTGAATTTACTGAATGATATGCGCCGTCAGTCAACATCAGACGGATAAATGAAAAGTGGTCCTTTTTTTTTTTCCTCCGCAGAAGCCGAGGCCCCCGGGGCCCCCGAGGCCCCTGACATGCTTTGCTCTCCCTCTGTCGTTCCATGACACTGTCATGTCACAGGAACAGACATTATCAGACCTGTCAGTCAGATCTCTCCTGGGGGGGGGGGCTAGGTCCGGGGCTGTCCTGCGACGCCGACGACGACGCAGTTTAACGCGCTGCAGAATCTCAGCTGCGGTTATTTTTAAAACCACTCGAAATTTCGACACCATTTTCAAATGTATTTTGTAAAAGCTGCTCTGAATTGGTGTCAGTCGAACGCCCGGAATGAAAAAAAAAAAAAGGGATTTTTGCGAATTATTTTTGCGAGGGAATTTTTTTAAAGGTTAATAGCGCCGAGTGGGAATAATAATCTGAAAAAAGTGCATTAATTAGGGATGCCCCAATATCAGTATCGGCATCAGTACCAATGTTGCACCTGTGTACTCATACCCATAAGATGCAACTCACACACACACACACACACACACACACCCATGAGAAAACCGCCAAACAAGGAAAAAACACATCTGCAAACAAACAAATGCACAGCAGACACATCTGTGGGAGAAGCCTTACTAGTAACTTGACGAGTATAACGTGGTAATACATGTTGGCAAAGCTAACCCAACAATTAAACAGAAGAAAAACACATGAGAGTTGACTATGAGTTCGGTCGGAGGGTGCCCTCATAATAGCACAGGCCTGAAAGAACGGCAAGGTTCCCTGATCGATGATGAAATGATTGCAGACAGCCCATCTGTAATTAGGTGTAGCAGTACAGCTGCACAGTCGGACCACAAAAAAAGAAAGGTCAATGTTTTCAAATGGACATAAAACAGATTTGTCGTCCTTCCTTAAAATGAACCCTAACCCTGGAGGAGACACAGGTTTTCATTACTTTTGCTGTGTTTGAGCTTCATGCTCCTTGGCCTGAAATATATCTGGTTCAAACACAGAACAGACTAAATATACATGTATATATATACACATATATATTTTTTTTTTCTTTTTTCTTTTTTCTAACCGTATACGATTCTTTCAAAACCACTCACTTTTCCAATAACTATTACAGTACCCAGAACAAAATCACCCCCCAAAAAACTGGTATTGGTGCATCCCTAGCATTTGACAAGCGACGACGAGAATTGACCAGGATCAACAACCGCGAGCTAACTTGAACATAATATAACGGCAAATCCCCAATTTGCATACCGATCTGAACTAATATCAACCCGAATGTACAGACCAGGCTGGTCGACGTCCGCCTGTACCGCGATCCCCGCCTCCGCCTTGGTACCGAATCCAACCAAGCTGGACCGAGCTGACGCATTTAGCTGTTGCATAGTAGCTGTTGTACATAATCACCCGCGCTTGACGATATCATTTCACCGAGGAGATGTGTTAAAATGGCAGGGGGGGGGGTGGGGAGGTGTGGTGAAAACATCGTCAGGTCCAACCTTACACACGTTGCTCCGAGCGACCGCCTGTCAAGACTTTCGATGTGCCGCTTCAGTTTTGCCGTTTTTCCGCTGTATACAGCTTGTTTTTTAACGTGTTTTAACGGGGCGGGGAGGACGGGCGCTTTTATTTTTCCGCCTCTTATTTATTTGTCGTTATTATTTCCAGGAGGGTTTTAATGACGTGCGTGTTGGGTATCTGGGTGGTGTTTTTAAAAAGCCCCCGCCGCCGGCAAAAAACATTTAAAAAAAACAACAAAAAAACAAAAAATGATTTTAAAAAAAAGGACAGTGAAGAAATTTGTGGAGGAGATTTGTGGACAGCGGGAGAAATACAAAAGAGGCGATGCTTTGAAAACCTTTGTTGCTTCGCTCCGCGCGTCGGGCTCCTCGGGCGTAACAAGCAACCAAAAGAAACAAGTGTCTGCGATGGGAGCGTGACCGCAGCGGGTTTATTCAAGGTGACTGTACTCTATGAGTAGGGCGAGGGTCGGACGTTATAACGAAGATAAAGAAGATATTTATCATGAAGTGGGGGAAGACGTTCGTAGCATTTCGATTCGCACACACACACGTAAACACACATATTTTCCTTTTTTTTTCCTTTTTTTCCCCCCCGCTACATTTGTGTCTGGACTGAAACAGTGTAATGATGGCGTGTGGAAAATTAAATAAAGATTTATCTTTTTTTTTTTTTTTATGATGATGATGAGGGGCCATATGGAAATCTATATGCTTCGGTTCTCATTGGCCGGGCCGGGTGATAATTAGCAGATTGTTCAGTGGACTCAGGCCCGCAATTAAAGAGAAGGGAAAATTGAAAGGCTAGCTGTAACTACTCAGCTCCTCAGAGAGAGAGAGAGAGAGAGAGAGAGAGAGAGAGAGAGAGAGAGAGAGAGAGAGAGAGAGAGAGAGAGAATTACATAGCAGATAGCGAATGAGAGAGAAACAAAGGGTCGGGGGGGTGAGTAAGGGAGTGAGACAAAGAGAGAGTGAGTGGGAGTAGTATGAGTGTCCAAGTTTTCTATGGCTGACTTGAGCACATAGCTTTAAGCATTTAAAATATATAGCCATATATACTTCAAATCAGAACCAAGTTTTGTCTTCAGTGTTTGGTTTCTATCGACGAGAGAAAGAGAAGGGTGTTGGGGACGTGGGTCCAAACAAGTGGAACCCGGCCTTTTTAATGGGTGTTTTTTTGTTGTTGTCATGGCTCAGTGTTGTGATTATGAGTCATAAGCCGTGTCTCCACCCAAAGTACCGGAAGCTTTTTCGTCCCACGAAGTACTGTACCTTTGGAGCAACTGAAAGGTTCCTTCAGCCCGCTGGCTGTCGTCGTGCGTTTCCACCGCGGTCTGAGGACCCGTGAATTAGGCTGCGTTTTAGTGCACAGTACGGCGCCACGTCAGTCTACAGGTGGAACCGGTAGTTGAGCCGAAAAATAGTGAAAAAGTTTGTCCTGCTGTGCAATTTCAGCAACATTTTGCACAATGGACGAACCACCTATTTGCTTTATGTGATAATTGGAAGTAGGCCTACTCTCCGACTGTGAAAGCCATGTCTCTTGGAAAACTTTTAGGCTACATTGAAGCTCTGCCGTCATCGAGGCGAACTCGGACCGACGACGTCCACACAAGCAGTCCTACGTGATATTGTAGCTTCGCTTTTTGTGTTATTAAAATAACGCTGTAGAAATGAAAAGGAAAAATCGATCAGCTGATAAAAAACACGATTCTGCAGCAGTGGCCTTCGCCGGCTCCGATTCAAGCAGAGAAAAAAATACGCACTATGAATTGACTTTTTTTCTTTTCTTCTTCTTCGAATATTCGTTTGGAAAATGATTTTTCCTATTATCCGAAGCTTTATTAATTATATAATCGCACCAGCCCTTCAGCCAACCAGGGCTGCGAGCCCCGCGCCCCTGTACTTTTGGAAAGCACTACAACTTTTTACTTTTAGTAAGCACTGCAGCTGCCCTTACAAAGTACGTACTGTTGCATACAATATGCATTCAATTGGGACACGCTACAGGCGACTTCACTGATTAGCACACCTGCAGCAAGAGGCATCAACGCTCTGTCGGCGGCTCAGTTGATGTGACGTATCTCCCGCTGCGCAGAGGATTGTGGGTCAGAATAGCCAGAAAAGCACGCTGGCTTGCAGACTGCAAAATGAGACCGGATGTATTTGGACATCCTGGTATTTGTGGCATACTGCATTTGACATACTATGTATTGAGACATGCTAAATCTTTTTCTGGCATACTAAATAGTATGGTAGTATGGGTATTGGGGACACAGCAAGGGACGCTTATAGGGGGGGGTAAAATATCCCTGCACGTTAATTTAGACCCCGGCCCCTGCAGGGAAACCGAGTTCCTCCAAAGGTCTCTAGTTCCTGGGGAAAGTTCCCGCGACGGGGGGAAACGCAGCTCTAGTGAAAGTCATTACGGTCCTCCCGCATCCCGCTCTCCGCGCACGCTGCTGGCGGAGGGTCTCTAAAGAGGGCCGGAGTCGCCGAGTGAAGACACATCAGGCCGCTAATCCTAATAGGAGCCGATGGCAAGCTGTCACGCTGCGGCGACGAAGGCGCTGTGAGGGGGGGGAGACAGAAGAGGAATCCATTTGTGAGTTGTGGCGTTCACTTTCTCTCTGTTCTTTTCTCTCTTTTTTTTTTTTTTTTCAACCTGAGGCGAAATGGCGGCTCTTAAAAACGAGGGGGAGAAAAAAAAGAGATATTTGCCATTGCGGTGCCTGGTTTGCGCGGGGTACTGATTAAAAAGTGCCAGACAGACACGCTATAGTGCTATTGAAAATCGACAATGAGCAGAGAGACAGACACAAACACTGGGAACGTCATCCAAGATGTGCAGATGGTGTCAAATAAGCCACCGCCATCCGAAAATAGGCTAGGGGCGAGTCTGTTAGCTGCTCGCAGGAGAGAACGTGAGGCTGTTTTTCTCTGTTTTGTTGGGTTTTTTCTTATCATGACTCATCATTTGTACCATAAAATGGCTTCTTAAGTGTTGTGTTTTGGATGCTGACATCGTGTGCGAAAAATGTCCTTTTTTTACCTCGCTTGTAAATACGAAGACAGGATCAAAAAGAGAAAAAAAAAGATTTTTATCATGAAAGGCAGTATATGGGTCGTGATTCAAAAGAGAAGATGTGATGAATATGAACATATCTTTTTTAATCATTACCTCGATGATGAGCTTTTAACGGTTATGTAGTTGTTTTGTATTTGCTTCAATATTTTTTCTCAATAAATTCATCTATTTGCACCAGTGATTGTGCTAAACCCTGAATGATTTTTTTTCCTTCTTGGCGCCGGGGGGAGGGGGGGGGGACACACACGGTGGAAAGATTACCATAATGAGGCTAAATTAGCTCTTGCTGCTCAGTGGTTAAATATGTATTTGGCCTCAACCCCTCTTGTTATATACTCCATAGTTTCATAGGTAGGAGTCGCCCCCCCCCCCCCCCCCCCCCCCCCCCCCCTCAAACCCCTCGCCGCGGCCGAACACGC
>JAOPJI010000030.1:4597442-4609919 GCA_027122695.1 Merluccius productus
CCCCCTCTTTTTATTCCCCCTAAATTTTATGGGGGGGGGCCCCCCCCCCCCCCCCCCCCCCCTTGTCGACTAAAACTGGACGGGTGCGGTCAAACAAACACACAACTGTCTGCCACACACACACACAGACACACAATTATTTGTTGGTCAGCTGACCTTTTGTGTACCAGTAACAAACAAGACGATTTAATTAACCTGCCCTTTTAGGGTGGTGTTTTTCCTTCTAAGTGGCAAATGTCAAGTGAGGTTTGAGAAAGTCAATGCAGAGCAGTTAAAGTAGTGAGAGTATTGTGTTAAAGTTGGTGTTGTAAAGTGCTGTTGTCAAGGCGGCCGGCGTCAGGCTTACTGGGGGTTAGGGTTGGAGGGAGCTTAATGTCTCGAAAATACTTAAAGGTTAGGTTTGGTCGTGGTTATCACCGTGAGAGCCATTTTGGTTTATGTTTTTCATTCGGTAAACCTCCCACTACTTGGGGGGGGGGCGGAGGTCACACCGCCGTCAGGCAGAGGTTAACATAATTAAGGGGGTCCTTGTCAACGCACTGACTTATAATTGGTGAGGAAATCGGAGAAGTAAACGGTTTTGGACCGTGGAGTAGGGCTCAACGGTTGCAAATGAATATTACGCTTTCTTTTGTCTCCGAGAAAAAGGAAGTGCTCTGTTTTCGAGAAAAAAACCTGCAGACTGTAAGTAATAAATCGCCTTTGTATCGGAAAACGGTGGACATTTTGTCAATTTGGCAGGCGTCTAAACAAATCATCCGGCAACCTTGGTGGCCTTTTTTTGATAGGCGAAGGGGTCATCGTTACAAATCACTATTGTTTCCATGGTTTATTATTGCAGGCTTTTTTTCGGCTGGGAGTCGAACACCCTAAACCAACCACTAGATTAAACCGTGGGTAGAGTTTTTTGGGAATAGTTACAGGTTTGTTTGATAGGTAGGTGTGCCAAGGGTTGGCCAAGGCATCAGCTGCTGTTGATCCAGGTGAGGCTTGATGGATGAGCAGCGTTGGCATGACTCGCGTGCGGCCATTATATACAGACTGCGTGGTCAGGCTTTCTAGATCGTGGCCAACAACAACACCTGAAGAAAAGTGTTTTTGAGTTTTGAGCACCGATTTTTTTTTTGTTGGTGTGATTTGTTTTCAAGGTGCTGTAGGTAAGATTTAAGGGCAATTTATCATCTAAATGGCGGAGCGGCCGAGGGAGGGAGGTTGTGTTTTTTGGTTTAGTTTTTTGTATTTATCTTGCTCTCTTCTTTCAAGGGAGGCAAGGCATTGTTGACCTATTGTAGCAAGAGCCCCTCACTACTTCAGGCAGGTCGAGTAGGACAGAGCAAGGATTACCGGCGGTCCCGTGGGTTTATATGTGGTATGTATATGGTATGCATATGAGAGGATATAGACCGACCGGGATTTAAGACAAAAAAGAGGAGAAAATATCACTTAAAAAAGACTTTAATTGAGCACATGATGTAAATACAACTGGTACAAATGCTAACACAAAACACTGATAAAACACAGATCCCTGGATCATCCCAATGTGTCCTTACAACATAATATCTTGCGATGTATTTGGCCGAATGTGCCAGCCCAGGTAAACCGCTGATGATGACACTGATATTAGACTGAATGCTATCGCCATTGTTTTTGTGTCATGAGCAAATATAAGTGATCAGATATAAGATATCAGTTGATCGTCATGGAGACCCAACTTCCCACAAGAAGCAGCATCGACTCTCGCTTAGATTATCCATCACCTGAATGGTTACGTGTTGTGCCAGCATGCAGTTCAGGTTACATATCAATAGCTGCGGTTTTGAAAGGTCAAGCGATCATGCGTGAAACTGCCGATCCGGTTATGGTTAGGATGGTATAGATGAAGGCGGTTAGCCTTTAACTTGACAGTGGACATATTTCTTTCTCTGTTAACAACCGGAGGACCCACTATTGCCGCTGTTATCAGCGAGAACGTTATGTGCGAGAGAGACCACATTGATTAGATGCAAATCTTAACCATGTGAAGTGAATTATGTAGGTAATGCGGTACGTTTTTCTTCTAAAGCGAAATAATTGTAATTGTAGGCAATTGTAGGTAGATTCAAATGCATTTCAAGACACCGGCGTACGTGGTGCCGAGCCAGGAGTTGCTTGGCCATTTCAACGAGGGCCTGTATGACCGAATGTAAACTGCAGGCAAAGAAAGGTTTGTGATTGGATGTTCTGAAGCAGCCTCCTTTAGCCAATCAGAAATTAGTATCGGCCGCCTTGACTCACACAGGAAAAAAACAAAACACAAAGACAATTTATAATTAAAAGTCGAGGTTCCGAGGGACAAACTAGATTTACAAATGGCATAACGGTTCCTCTTTCATTTTTGTAAATGCGCCTTCAGCTTCAGCCTTATTTTTCTTTTCGCGCTCAAGGTGAGAGTATAATCTCACTTAAAGCTTAATGTGCACACAATATTGATATTCACGGGCATTGACGCATGTTTTCGGCACGCGCCAGGTACCGAGGCGCCCCGAGCCACTCCAAAGCTGGAGGACTGCACTCGACTCACAAAAAGCGCACACAAAATTGTGCGCTCAGGTTTTATTACCACGCACAATCACCACAATACCACGACGACCCCAAAATGCATTCATTTGAAGACACTGCTGCAAGGTCCCAAACTAAAATTGACAAAATATTGAAATGAATAGGTGCAGCGCTAATGAAAAGAGTCTTGATGAGATTTCATAAAACCCATTAAACCGAAGACAGACAGAAGTCATTGAATTGAGTCAACAAACACTTGATCATCACTGCTGTTGAAACACAAGTTACTGCATTCGCATTTGTTTCCCATTCACCAGGAACTTATGTAGAGACAGCCCTGTTGGGGCCCGGTTGGATTTCAGTGTGCCATATTTACACTCAAACTTTTCTCTAACAGTCGAGTTAAACTAGTTCAACAATGGTAGAGCCATTGCTGTATCTGTGCAAACAATGGCTCTTCATTTGGCACAATACACCCATTGGCACAATACACCCATTGGCACAAAACACCCTCAAAATGTCCTTGGTCTAGTTGTCCAACTCAAGTGCCATTGTCATTTACTAACACCCAGTAACACTTGACAAATAGTCCCATTACTTCTAATAGGTTGTTTGCAGATGACGAAACACCAATGGAGCGAACATGAGATGGGGAAGGGGCAAGAAGTGTTTTTCGTACCCAATTCGTGAACCTAGCGGCACGCGAATAAGTGGTATGCCTCCAGGCTTTTGAATGCTTAGATTTGATCTCCGGTGTACAAGGTCTGCAGTACAAGGTCATAGTGGGGAAATAGTAAATGTTGTGTAATAAGTGGGGTTTTTTTGTGTCAAAAACTGGATACAACTTTATGGATCAAAAAGGTTCTCCAAGTCACTTCCTGCCCGCCACCTGAAGTTTTGCGTTCCATGGGTGTCACGCGACTGCAAACGCCCTATAGGTCAACTCAAGAGAGTTGAGTTGAATTATATACACACCCTAAACAATCATCGACAACAACACCAACAACAACAACAACAAAAACGGAAAGCAGCAGGCTTCTCCTAATGAACTCTATTCATACGTACGTCAATCAAAAATGTTGACAAGGAAAAAGAAAAAAAGAAACAAACATTTTACATTAGTATGCTCCTAGTAGGCAAACACAACCAAATGCATTTACTCTATCTCAAACAAACTAATCTGTCCCAAATGAAACATCTACCCTGGGCTCAGTGAGAAAGCAATTGGCGCTACTTCACAGTGATCTCTGATTGGGTCATTTCAACAACGTCCCTGCCAATCGCCACGGCGACAGTGGATAAGACATCTCCACACACACAGACACGCACAAAAGAAGCCCGTACGGTATATTGGTGGGCAGGTGTGTGTGTGTGCGTGTGTGTGCTAGCGGCGGTGAGGACCGTCAAAGACGGGCGCTCATTTGTACGTGCACTCATGTAGGCAGCGGGTTGGGAGAGTAAAAGGGACGCGGCGGCAAACATCAGGGACGCGGCGGCAACTCCGACTAGCCAGCCTTGTAATTACTGACTCACCGACACACACACAAACACACACACCGACACCGACACACACAGGTCTCTTTCGTCTCTCCTTTTTCAAATCATAGCCGATCCTCTCTTTCTTCCCACCTTCTCTTCGTCGGCTACTCTAGCTTCCCGCAATTCCCATTAGTTCAAAGGAACAATGAGCTATTTTCTACTAAATCATGGACGTTTTCTTCCTCTCTGTTATTCTGTTGGTGTATGTCTCCCTTGCCCACCCCACTCTCTCTCTCTCTCTCTCTCTCTCTCTCTCTCTCTCTCTCTCTCGCTATCTCTCTCTCTCTCTCTCTCTCTCAAAGCATTTTGCAGCACAGTAGGGAATCGGCTTGGTTGGATGCCCACCAACTGTCATCGGCACTTCCATTATGGACGTGTGTTTGTGTGTATAGTATGTGTTTGTGGGGGTATGTGTGTGTGTGTGTGGGCATCAAATATTTATTTTTCTGTGTGTGAGAGGAAGGGGTAGAGGAAAAATGGCTGACATGCCTCCGGTTGGGGTTAGATTGCGTTGACAACAGGGCTTTTATCGAGTGAAGTTGAACTCCTGTCATTTCCTTTCCTCTTGATCTTACACCAAGTCATGGCGACCACATCTCCCTTAGAAGTCAAACTACACTTTGCTAACGTTTGTTACTGCAACAGAAAGCATACCAGGCCGTTACATAGATAAATACCACCGCACCACCACCACCACCACCACCTCCTGAGGGATTCAACAAGGTGGAAACTGTTCAATGTGTACATGTCCGTATTGTATAGCGTTGTGCTTTTGCAGAGCTTCTTAATGTGCAAATTCACTTAGTCTTCGTCATTTCCGAACACATTTTAGTCAGGCTGTTTTCTTCAAATCAAAATATGCTGAAGGCTGAGTGCTTTTAGTTCGATTAGATTACCCTGTGAATAAAAAATGACCAATTACCCCAAAAACATTGAAATCACTTCAGTCAGGTTGAGGGAAATGGGTCAGTGTCCGCAGTGAGAAAATGCTGTGTAGTAAGAAAATGCTAGGATGTAAAAGCCCAATGATGAATTTAAATAGACCTAACCTTTCACGGTGAGTCATTTTGCCCATTAAAATCTCTAGCTTTGCAACAATATCATGGGAAGGAAACAAAAGACAGAGCTTAATGCACTTAATAATGTGGCACACAAAACCAAACCTAACTGTAGCCTGCCAAACCGCAAGCTTGATCATTGACCGTGTTTCAAAGGATTTCACCATTTAAAGATAAAAAGAGAGAGAGAGACAGAGAGAGAGAGACAGAGACAGAGACAGAGAGACAGAGACAGAACTAGACTAGGTGAGGGAAACAGCCTTTTAATTGGCCATCCCTCCCAACATGTTCCACGACTCTACAAAGAAGAGAAAAAAGGGCTGAAATGGACCAGCCAAAGGTTAGCAAACATTTAAATAAAAGGGATCACAACGAAAGCGGACCCACTTCACGTTTCACAGGACCAGGCTTCGCTTCCTCTCCTTCGCCGTCCACGACGACACCTGTGTGTTTTCCCAACTCTTCTCTGTCCACGTGTTTAGGGAGTCCTGAGAGCGGGCGCCGCGGCGCTCTTGGCGGCGCCCCTCTTTCGCTTCTTCTTGAGCCGGTAAACATGGAAGGTTTTGTTCCGGAAGGCTTGCGTGAACAGAGCGGCATAGGCCGGCGAGTCGGTCTTCACCGCTTCGCAGAACCGCGGATGGGAGGCAGGGACCAGGTCCGGATCGTTCTCACCGGGTCCGTCCATGATCTGCCAGAGAACAGGGACAAGGAACTAGCTCCAACCTTCTGAAGAAATGATAGGTATATAATGATGATGATAATAATAATAATAATAATAATAATAATAATAATAATAATTATAATTATAATTATAATTATTATAATTATTATAATTATAAATAAAATAATAATTATATAAAATAATAATGGATAAAAAGCACGTTAATAATAGTAATAATAAGTAATATGAATTGTGGGTTACACCAATTATGAAGCTGTTCAGGGAAAATAATATTCATTATTTTTTTACAATCCACATTATCTTTTTATTCTCTAAAAAGGACAAAACATAGCTTGTGATAGTGGCAGCGCCAAAATCAACGAAGCGCCCATTTAAACAAACGTGACGTTTCCCGTCCGCATTCATTCAGACAGGCAAAGTCACGCTAATCCCCATGTGTTCATGTTCACAGGGAGAATGATGAAACTGGAATGAATCGCAACACCTGCTCTCGCCGAAAACTCGAAGGAACAAAACAGAAGTAAACACAGGTAATGTGTGGTAATGATCGCTCCTCTGGGTTTTAGTAGGTATTGCAGTGCATCTGAAGTGGCGCCTAAAGTGGATTAAAGTGGAAAAGTGGAATTCGTCAGAACACGGCAGGCGGACTCAGATCGACTCAGAGACTTCATAGCCGCCATGTAAAGAGCGCCGCTGTTATTAAAGCACACGCCGTGACACGCAGAAAATAAAACACTCGCGAGCAGACTCGCATTCGGGCAGGCTGTGCTGGGATGGTGCAGCCTGTTATAATGTGTACAATCACGGTCATTGCTAAAGCAAGCAAGATAAAAGAGATTTTGTGTGGTGGTGGTGTTCACCACATTTCCCTGCGTGTCCCAACCACATTTGCAGTCAACAAATCACATGTCACACCCCTCAGAATGACTGGTGAAACCTGACACCCACTTCATTTTAACAACATGTGTCCCATATATTTTGGATGAGTCATGTCACCGAGGTGCCAAGTGGGCCCTGTGGGTTTAAAAACACGTGCTGGATGATGTAGGCTACTGCACACAACAGGAACTAGAGTTGAAATCTACCTGATGTTTCCAGACATTGTCTTGTGGATCTTCTCTGGAGGCCCCACAGCTCTCCAGGACCTCTTCCAGCGCCTGTGTCCACACACGGGAAAACACAGAGGAACGTCAGGTTGTGTTGAATAATGACGCGGGTTTAAACTCTCTGCTTAGTCACTGAACATCTTGGTAATAATAATGCGGAAATTCCTTGATGGTGTAACAACACACACACACAACACACACAATGTGGATGACTCACCTGGTTGAGACGCCGGATTTCCTCACCCTGGTGCTGCTCCCTCCTGGCCAGGTGTGCGTTGTGCGTCCTCAGCTGCTCTGCGTCCGTTCGACTCTGCAAGGAGCATCAGAAACCATCACACACCGGTCAGCAGGGGATTGATGATGACTGTGAGCTGTGATTGGGGGATTAGTTGTTCATGTGTTCATTTACCATCATGACTTTATCTTCACTTGTCTTTTCGTTGCTGTCTTTCTCCTCTTGTCCTCGCTGCTCCTCTCCTCCACTGGGTGGGCTGCTGGGTTTGGCTGAAGGTTGCTGCTCTCTGACCTGAAGATTACAAACACAGAAGACAACACATTATTATCTATTTATCAGCGATGGACAGTAACTAAGTACATTTACCGAAAGTAATACTCAAGTTTTTCTAGTATTTCTATTTTCTGCCACCTTATTCTTTTACTCCACTACATCTCAGAGGGAAATATTGTACTTTTTAACTCCACTACATTTATCTGACAGCTTTAGTTACTAGTTACTTCGCAGATTCAGATTAACAATACAAAATAAAATCAATACATCAATTATATGAATATATCAATACAGCTTTATTGGTCCCCAGGAGGAAACTCACAAGCTACCCAGCAGTATGTGAAGTAATATTTAAAATATATATGAATAAAGAAAAAATGAGCTCCACCTTTACCAGCTGTAGCGATAAACATGTTAATAATGCATCGATAAATATAATATATATTATTCTGAAATAGGCAATTCTGCATAATTAGTACTTTTTCTTTTGGTACTTTAAGAATACTTTGATGCTAATACATTTTTACTTTTACTTAAGGACCATTTTCAATGCAGGGCTTCTTGTAACCGAGTATTTCTACAGTATGACTGTAGGGGTATGATCTGAGTACTTCTTCCACCGCTGATATAAACATTAAGACGAAATTAAACCACAAGGTTGCAGTCACTTACCTTTCCTTTGTAGTACCGGGTCATGACTTCGTACTGAGCGGCCCACTTGTTGTTGATGGAGAGGAGCTGTGGACAGAAACAAACCAAGAAACGTTCAAATGTGTGTTAAAACCTCAGCAGCGGTCGGTTCTCCGTTCAGACGTCTAGACGACGCGTTTCAACCTCAACTCACCTCCTCCCTCTGCTTCCACAGCAAATCCAGCTGGGCCTGGACTGAGCCTTCATCTGCTGAAGACATGTCCATGGTCTGAATGGAAAATGGTAGTGAGAGAGAGAAGAAGGAGGAGGAGAGAGAGCAGGAGGGAGACAGAGAGAGAGACACAGAGAGAGAGGTGAGGGTGATTAGTTACAGTACTAAGTGTGAAATGCTCTCTCAGCTACTCACTTCCCTTTACACACTCTGGAAGTTCTCATATCAAGCGCTGCCAGTAACACAACACCATCATTTCCTCTACCATGGGAACTAAGCGTGTGTGTGTGTGTGTGTGTGTGTGTGTGGTTACGAAATGATGTGAAACTGCGGTTTAACCAAAATGTTAAACAGCGTTTGCTCATGTCTTCATTACCTGTCTGGGCGGCGCTGGCGGCGGCGATCCCCCAGCAGGTCCTCCGCTCGCGCCCCGCAACGTCACACCGCCACTCTCAACGCTATAGCAGAATAGAACAGAGTAGATATGAAATATGAAATATGTTAGACCAGTTAGACACCGTTTAACCGGTGACCTTTGACCTCCTGCAGTAGCCTCACATTGTGGGAAACTATTAATACCATAAATATAACATTAATACCATAAATATAACATTAATAGGCCTACCATAAATATAACATTAATACCATAAAGATAACATTAATACTATTAATATAACATTAATACCATTCATATAACAGGAGGCCCAATGGCTCACTTTTTGGCGATGACACTATTAATACCATTAATATAACATTAATACCATTCATATAACATTAATACCATTAATATAACAGGAGGCTCAATGGCTCACTTTTTGGAGATGACACAAATAATACCATTAATATAACATTAATACCATTAATATAACATTAATACCATTAATATCACATTAATACCATTAATATAACATTAATACCATTCATGTAACAGGAAGCTCATTGGCTCACTTTTTGGCGATGGGCAGCGATGGATACAAGTTGTTGTCCCCCCGCTTGGTGCTGTCCGTCGGGTCAGTGACCGGGTGGTCGTCCATCAGTCCGCTGGTCAAAGACGACAGGAAGAGTGGCGCCTTGGTCGGATGTGTGTGTGTGTGTGTGTGTGTGTGTGTGTGTGTGTGTGAGGACCCACGACTAATTAAAAACACACACACTAAGCCAAACTGCTTAAACACACACGACTATCTGAATGTAAGTGAAGTGAAGAAGGTCTAAGAGTTCAACATTACACTGGTGCATGAATGAAACGCTGTCAGTGTGTGAGTGAGTCCAAGGTGCGGCGAGGTGACATAAATAGAAAGCAGCGTGACGTCATGCCTGGAGGCCACGCCCCTTTTTAGCAGGCTCTAAAAGGTTGACGCTGCACCTCCCTCTCCTCCCTCTCTGCGTAATGTTGGGATTAATCACTCACACACTGAGTGTAGAAACCACCCCGCCTTCCTCCCCCCCTTTCCCCCCCCCCCCTCACCCCAGGCTGGTAAACCCTCAGTTCACGTCCTCCCAAAAATGTCAAGGCCACGCCCTTTACTGGCAGCTCTGGGCTGTCAGTCATGAGAAGTTACAGAAACGTGTAATGATGGCATCATGACATATGAGTTGTCTCTGTGGTTCAGGGTGCTAACTCTCTGCGGTTCAGGGGGGTCTCTGTGGTTCAGGGTGGACTCTGTGGTTCAGGGGGGTCTCTGCGGTCCAGGGGGGGTCTCTGCGGTTCAGGGTGGTCTCTGTGGACCCCACTCCCAACAAGCAGGTTCCTCACAGCGACACCTTGAGATGAACCCTGGGTTATGGGAAACGGACACGTGTTCAGATCTTCTGGTGTGATAACTAAAAGCCGCACTGCTGCTGCCCTTTCTGTTCTCCACCGGTTCTGACTTTTGACTCAGAGGAAATCCGTCGCAATTACTTCCCATAGTTTCCTTTTCAAAACGTACTCACACACACACACACGCCTGTAGTGGTTACACCATGATATCCTGTGACCCAGTTAGGCCGGTTAGTGTCTCCCTGTTTGGACTTTTGGCTGGTGAACCTGAATTTCAAGACAGTTGCTAATTAGACACGTGTTTATATCCGATATCCGATAGGCTTTATGATGTGAAAGATTTATTTTATTCCAGATATAATAACATGGAGGACAACCCCTCAGCCTCCGCGTCATGCGGTACTATTAAATTCTGATTTTCTTTTGTTAAAATTAAATTCATTAAAATTAACTCAAATTAAGGTAACACTTTAGATTAGGGACCACCTATTCACCATGAACTAGTTGCTTATATTAGCATGCATATTAGCAGCATATTAGCTCTTTATTGGTCATTATAAAGCACTTATTAATGCTTTATTCTGCATGACCATGTTCAACAACTACCAGGCCATTAACTTTAATATTAGAGTTTTCCCTTAATAACCTAATTACAACTTATTGATAGGAAGTAAGGAAATTGTTGATCTATTCTCATGTAACAAAACACAAAACTACATGTTAATAGTGTCCAAATAACTCTTTATAATAACTCTACATTAAGTCTTTCTAACTCAGAATATGTTCCCCATGCTAAAGTGACATCTTGCTCATAACCAATATACAGTTTGTACTTATTAACCCACACAGGTTCCCTAATATAAAGTGTTACCCAAATTAAATTACATTTAAAGTTTCAAGATTTTGACAGTAGAAGAGAGCACACATTTCTTGACCAATTTAATTTAAAGTGCAGAAAGCTGTCAGCATGTCGTTGTTTTATTCATTCATGTATTATATCATTCGGTATCGTTTCCTCGCCACTGGCAGGAATCCCCCACTAAGTCACTGTATTGTCTTGTAATCTCTCTTTAGTACACACACCAGGCGTGAGATAAGAAGTACAAATACGCGGCCACTGCAAAGCCATTATTCAACGGTTATCCCAGTTTATTGGTGCAGCTCTCCTTAGCGACCAGCCTTCACAGTCATTTGAGTCATGTGACCCACAGGCTATGGATTCATTCGCCATGGGTAGTAAACAATGACCATGTGCTTTGTGGTATAGGGTCCCGTGTGACGTCACGCCCGGCGGCCACGCCTCCTTCTGCAGATGTAGGTCAGGTGGCACCCCTGACCCCTGACCCCGGGAAACCCTTTCACGTCGTTATCCCAAATGTTAACGACACATCCCTTACTGGCAGCTATAGACTGCGATGCATCAGTAACCACAGGGGTTTCCCACTGGCAAGACGCCAAGAGAGGAGGCCCTGCGACACGTTTCTCACATGAAACCGTGAACAGATTAACCTGATTGGAAATGTACACGTTTTGAGTTTTGTTTATGGTCATTGCAAGCGATGTTGCACTTTCTGTTCTCAATGGGTTCAAACTTTTGACTCAGCAGCAGCAGAGAGCGCGGATGCGGAAACCCGCCGACCTCCAGTGGAGTCACGGTTTCATGTTTAGCGTTACTGGAAAGCAACGCAAAGCAAACACTTCCCATAAGTGGCATTCTCAAAAAAGTACACACATACACAAGCCTGTTGGCCTTACATATGTTCATATGGTCATATGGACATATGGTCATATGGACATATGGACATATGACCATATGGATATATGGACATATGGTCATATGGACATATGGACATATGGACAAGTTGATGCTGAGACAGTGGACATATGCCTTTAAATAAAAGGACAGCAAAATATCGGACAGTTTCTCACTAACTGTAAAATATTGACCTATGGCTTTAATTTTCAAAATAAGTGATGTTTTATTGTGCTATTGAAACATGTAAAACAAAAGTAATTTAATTTAAAGTTTTTCATTAAAAACATGTCAAAGCTATTACCCTAGGAATATGAATGACCAAAAAAGGAGTCTAGTGTTAAACAATATAAGGCACTACATTGGGAAAGACGTTCAAGTTCAACACATTAGGCGATGAGTTTGAATGAACCTAGCCACATGTTAATGATCAATAATGACGCTGCACTAATTCCTGGATCATGACTCACTCCCCCCCCCAGTGTGTATTTCTATCACACTTCATACACAAGCACATTTTGAGACTTCTGCATATCAAGAACATTAAATACACAACAATTAAGCCTACTTGAATGAAAGTATCTCGTTCTCGTTCTTTGAAAATACAACGTTTTGCTGGCACAGGTTACTAAAGCTATTAGCATTATTTGTGCATTCATTATACTATGAAAA
>JAOPJI010000030.1:4610019-4622429 GCA_027122695.1 Merluccius productus
CACGCACGCACACACACACACACACACACACACACACACACACACACACACACACACACACACACACACACACAGGCCCTCCTGTAGACCCTCATTGGGTGCTGCCCTGGCCCCCAAGTGGTAGTCAGCGGAGTGGGTGTGTGTGTGTGTGTGTGTGTGGAGATGAGTGTTTGCTTGTGCGTGTGTATGTGTGTGAAGATGTGTGTTTGCTTGTGTGCGTGTGTTCGCTTGTGCGTGTGCGTTGGCTTGTGTGCATGTGTGTGTGTGTGTGTGTGTGTGTGTGTGAAGATGAGTGTTTGCTTGTGCGTGTGTGTGTGAAGATGTGTGTTTGCTTGTGCGTGTGTGTTTGCTTGTGCTTGTGCGTGTGCGTTGGCTTGTGCGCATGTGTGTGTGTGTGTGTGTGTGTGTGTGTGTGTGTGAGTGAGACACTCACGTGTCCGTTGTCCAGGTCCAGCAGGTCTCGGAGGCGGCAGCCGCGCGCGTGTCTCCTCTCGTAGCACACGCTGTCTTCTAGCACCACATAGTCGGCACCCGCCGCACGCAGCACCCGGTGCACGTCCTCCGGGGAGCGCCGCGCATACACCTGGTACACCTGAAACATGTTTCAAAAAGCAAAGGAAAAAAAAGAAAGACAGGAAGAAAAAGAAAGAAAGAAAGAAAGAAAGAAAGAAAGAAAGAAAGAAAGAAAGAAAGAAAGAAAGAAAGAAAGAATTCATTCAGAAATTTTATTGAGTAGGATAAACCCCTTGAGAGGAATCCTCTCGTTTCCGAGGGGGTACTAAAGGACATTACAAGACAAAACACTCGACAATTTACAGACATACAACAACAAAGACAACAGGCATCAACACAAACATAGAAGAAATGAGTACAAGAATAAACACAAGAATGAGCACAACCTCTCAATGGCCACAGGTTGGCCATAACATTAGCCTAGTAAAACTGAAAGAAGTAATATAATATTATTGTAAATTGAAATTGCAGTGTTACAGAAAAAATATTTTTTTTAAATAATAATTTAAAAAAAAATGATATCATTATCTGAAACACGTGCAGTTTAACTCAAAATAAGAAGACAGGGCATATTTAAAACTATGAAAAGATGTCAATGATCGTATATTTGAAGGAAGATTATTCCAGTCCGATGGCGCTTTGAACATCAATTTTTAGCCTTTTTTGTAGCTTTTTTACCAATTGTTTTATTCACTGTAGGAATGGAAAAGAAGTACTGAGATGAGTGTCGTAATTGATATGTTCAGGAATATGGAATCAAAAATGGTTGTAAATAAACAGGATAATTGCAATGTATACATTTAAAAATAAACTGTAGCCAGTGAATGTCTTCTTATATTGAGTGTGGGCCATTTGAGTGTGTTATACATGATACAGCGATGAGTATAAAATGAACAACCAAGAACAAATCTACATAGACAGTTATATGCTATGTTGAGGGGTAGAAGATTGGTTTTAGATGCATTTAGATATACTACATCAGCGTAATCAAAAAAACGGTAAAATAAGTTGTAAGGCAAGTTTCCTTCGAGCATTAAGTGTAAAACAGTTCTTGGATCGAAATAAAACACCAATACCAAAGTTGATTTTCCGGAGCATATAGTCAATGTGAGGTTTGAAGGTAAGTTCTGAGTCAAGCCATAAACCTAGATATTTAAATTGTTCAACTCTATGCAGATTCGTACCATCATTACATGTTATTATTAAATTATTAGATTTTGTTTTTAGATTATGTTTTGTACCAAAGACCATGGAATAAGACTTAGTTTTATTGAGCAGAAGTCTGTTAGATGAGAGCCAGTTTTGAACAATATCAAAGTCCAATTGAAGAGCATTTTGTATCTGTGAAATATTAGATTTAGAGGTATAAAGGACAGTATCATCAGCATAAAGTTGAACTGAAGTATTAGAACAAATCACAGGAAGATCATTAATACAAATTGAGAAAAGAAGAGTTCCAAGTGTTGAACCTTGGGGTACACCCCTTTGTTGTACAAAAAAGTCAGACTTACATCCTTGAAGAACAACACATTGCTTTCTATTATGTTAATAAGAATTGAACCAGAGCAGTACATTTTGTGAAAAACCAATTGCATAAAGCTTGTCTAACAGTAAATAGTGGTCCACCAAATCAAAAGCCTTCTTCAGATCAATAAAAATAGTTCCTGTGAGATTACCAGAGTCAGATGCTGAGAATATATCATTAGTCAACTTAACAAGTGCAGTGGTTGTTGAATAATTAGGTCTAAATCCAGACTGAAAAGGTGACAGGACATTATTTATTTTAAGATAATGTGATATTTGATTGAAAATTATTTTTTTGAAGACTTTTGTGACAGTACAGATTATTGATATTGGTCTATAATTATTTGGATCATGGACGTCGCCACCTTTATATATTGGCGTAATACGTAGAAGAATGAATGAAATGAAATCAAAGAATGAGCAAATAAAAAATATATAGAAGGGAAAGAGCGAAGGACAGAAGAACAATACAAATAATATACATATATTATATATATATTACATATATATCAAAGAATATAAAGATTAGAGAATAAATATAATCTATAAAACATAAGAAAAATGAATGTTGGAAAGAAGCAAATAAAAAAGCATACATTCATAGGGAAGAAAAAGACAAAGAATATATAGAATAATAGAAAGAGCAGAATAAAGAATTGTCTACATAAAGATAGGATCTATAAAAGATAGAATAGATGGCATCATTTCAAGAAAGATATGTTGATAGAAATGTTGGAAAGAAGCAAATAAAAAATTATAATAAACTTGGCCGAAGCGAGAGGGAGAGTGGGAAGTGGTGGCACAGTGGGTTGCGTTACCTGCTTAGTCCTCTCCCGCAGGTCTCGGTCCTCGTAATGAGGGTGGTTAGTGAGGACCCTGCCTGTGCACAACTTGATTCCGGCCAGAAGCTGCATGCTGCCCGCGAAGACAGCCCTCTGAGGGGTGTTGGAGCTGGGGAAGGAGGGAAGAGGAGAGGAAAACAGAGAGAGAGAGAGACAGAGAAAGAGAGAGGAGGGGGAGGGTACAACAGTTAATTAGCAGAGGTCATCTGAAAAGTATAGCAAAAGCTCATAAAAAATAAATAACTTGTTTGAGTGAGCCTCAGAAACCAGGACTGAAACCAAATGGCTCATGTATGCAGGCTGTGTGCCTAGTCCAGACAGTTTTTCAAAAAGCTCTGTTTTTCGTTGGAGGGATGTGCTGGCTTAGTGTGTACACTACAGAAGGCCAGCACGCAGGAAGGATGTGTTACTGTTCAAACCTTTACATGCCATCATGTGGAAAGGAGTAATCGCTATGCCATCAATAAGGTGTAAGAGCAGAGCCCCCCCAATAACTGTGTTCGCAGAGCCCGGTAGATCGGTTCAGCACCAGCGAAGCAGCCTTTAAATAGCGTGTGAGGCCACAGCTAATGCGATGATGCGTACAATCCCCTCATCAACAATAATGTGTGCAATCTAATCACGGCCAGTCAAAAATCAGCTATAATGGCTCATCATTAGCTGTCACACGCAAAATGATTTCCCTGCCGGGGACTTTCGACGGTACGACACAAAGCACAACGACAGCTGGATCAAGAAAAACAGGATCTGTGAATGTTTGCTTGCCATACCGCTCTATCACCTGCTCTGCTTCTTTGTGTCGTCTCTCTAAAGTTGCAACTTCGTCTACCCGGAAATATCGTTATTGTTTATTAGTCCTGTGATGTTCATGTGTGTCGTACTTTGCAGCACGCATTTATGTGCTGCATTTCTATATGGCGTTCTTGTCATATACTTGTCATAATTTATATACGAATGGGCCTATTTTGCCAGCGGTAAAATATATAAAAAGTGCATTTGATTTCCTTTAAAATGTTATTTCTTCTACTCTCTTCATCTCCTTCTGAACACACACCACTGCTTCCTACTCCTTAACACGTGCTGCACTTAATTTCCACGTCCATCAGTCACATCGGGGTGTTGCATCAAAACACATCCAAATATGTTTACTCTTAATGATGTTGTGTAGGGAACGGGAGGTAATGGGGACATAAAGGCATAATTGCACCATAGCAGTAGAAAAATATGTGTGTGTGTGCCCTGGAAAGCAATTGAGCAATATCCCCAGCGGGGAAAAAAACAAACACTTTCGTCAAAAGATAACGTTTTAATTTTTGAAGGCGTATTTCCAACTTGATGTAATGAACAAACGTGGGAGAGAGATGTGAAAAAAAGAAAGAGAAAATAATAATAATAATAATAATAACAATAATAATAATAATAATAATAATAATAATAATAATAATAATAATAATAATACAAACAATTCTAGAAAAAGAAACCAGGGGGACATCATGAATATACTACTCCGTACGGTTTTTGTATTGTATTATCATGCAGCTCACACGGCGGCCCCCTGCCACATCTGTATTAATAATTGGATGCATGGATGACATTTCAAAGTTACTTTTGCGAGGACGGTGGTGGTGGCTATCTTTTGACAGGCAAAAATTGTAAAACACCCATGAAGGTGTTGAAGACACACAGGGAAAATGGCTGCCGGTGCGTCGGAGGAGGAGCACAATACAAATAAAGGAAAAGCTGTTTTTTCCCCTCTCCTCGGGATCATCAAGAAGGGATGTGTCAGCAAAAAAAAACATTTACCAATTCTGACCTCAGCAGGCATCCATTACACAAAGCTAGCCTTGAGCTAGTTATCACTTTGGCTCTTGCATTCAGGCCGGTGATGGGTAAACGGTTACACAGGCGCGTGCGTACGAGCCACACGCACACACACACACACACACACACACACACACACGCACACACACCTCCCTAGATTAATGTCACAGGTTAAATGTTCACACACACACACACACACACACCACTCCCAAGATTAACGGCACAGCTTGAATGTACACACACCCACAGCCACAGTCATTGTGTGTGTGTATGGGTGTGTGTGTGTGTGTGTGTGTGTGTGTGTGTGTGTGTGCACATACACGTTCACCTGTGACGTTAATCCAGGGTGTAGTTTCAATCTGAACCCTGGCTCTCTTTTAAGGACAGAGGCATTGGACTATTTCCAAGACAAAGCTCATTGTGCAATCCCACTGGTCTCTCTCTCTCTCTCTCTCTCTCTCTCTCTCTCTCTCTCTCTCTATCTATCTATCTATCTATCTATCCCTCTCCCTCTCCCTCCTTCTCCCCTCCCTCCTTAGGGATCACTGTAACAGCAGCAGGATAACCAGCTGTCTTCTCCTCACACACAGCGATCTGATCCTAGCTTCAAACCGAAAGACCCGGTGCTCTGGGAAAGCGTGGCTACCGTCTCTGCGGTTGCGGGTCGCCTTCTACGTCTTCACACGCTAGACTTGAGCGGCGTGCAGACCAGAGAGGGTGAACACACAAGAGGGGTGATGCAGTCGCACACGTGCCAGGCAGTGATGAATCCGAGCCCCCTCGTTCGTTCCCCACCAGACACACAGACCGGGAACTGTGTCTGTGTGTCTGCGTACGCGCGGGATGCATGCATCCCACTCGCGGCCCTCTGTTAGGGGAGCGGGTGTGGGCGGCTATTTTGCACCGAGGTTGGAAGTTGTTACCGCGTTATGTAAATGCGATGAGTGTGCGCCCCAGAGCGGATGCGAAGCGCGCGCGTGTGACGAAGCGGGCTTTGACCCTTTACTGACTCACGCTTGAGTTGGTTCCTTTTGACTTATTATTATTAGTATTATTATTATCTGTGTGTGTGTGTGTGTCTCTCTCTCTCTTTTCTCGGTGGATGTGTGTGTGTGTGTGTATTGAATTGTTTTCCCATCTTGGCAGGCATCTTCCATGCCATCCTCTGATTAACGTAAAACCTCCCCTTTAATGTTCTGATATGTAACTGCCAAAGGCCACTGGCATGTGTCCCACTGACATTATAAAAATGTAATTGTTGCATTAATAGCTGCGTCCACAAGGCAACAGCTAGCTACGTCCACAAGGCAACAGCTACGTCCACAAGGCAACAGATAGCTACGTCCACAAGGCAACAGCTACGTCCACAAGGCAACAGCTACGTCCACAAGGCAACAGCTACATCCACAAGGCAACAGCTAGCTAAATCCACAAGGCAACAGCTACGTCCACAAGGCAACGGCTACGTCCACAAGGCAATAGATAACTACATCCACAAGGCAACAGCTAGCTACTTCCACAAGGCAACAGCTACGTCCACAAGGCAACAGCTACGTCCACAAGGCAACAACTAGCTACGTCCACAAGGCAACAGCTACGTCTACAAGGCAATAGCTACGTCCACAAGGCAACAGCTACGTCCACAAGGCAACAGATAGCTACAACCACAAGGCAACAGCTAGCTATGTCCACAAGGCAACAGCTAGCTACATCCACAAGGCAATAGCTACGTCCACAAGGCAACAGCTAGCTACATCCACAAGGCAATAGCTACGTCCACAAGGCAACAGCTAGCTACAACCACAAGGCAATAGCTACGTCCACAAGGCAACAGCTACGTCCACAAGGCAACAGCTACAGAGGTGGATGTGGAATTGGGCTGAACTGTGCACTACTGTGGCTAGAAAAGAGGTGCAGTTAAACTGACCACCGTAACACACACACACACACACACACACACATGCACGCGCGCGCGCGCGCACACACACACACACACACACACACACACACACACACACACACACTGTGTGTCATGAGCCAAACAACATTAAAAAGAGGAAGGTAGAAGGTAATATCGTTCAGTCAAGATGCTAGGAGACATCTAAAGGCAGAGGAAATAGGAGCTAAATTAAATGAGAGCCTTTAGGGAGCAACGGATGATAAAAGGCAGCGTGTGAGAAAAGACGAGCAATAAAATAATTAACAAAACATTTTGTTAAAGTGAAAAGATCCTTCCTTGTAGAAAATGATCCATATACACATACAAGAAGGCATAAATGAATAGGTGGGAAAGATTTACTATAACCTCTGTTCCCACAGCAAAAACCAAAAAAAATACATTTAAATGAATAAAATAACAAAGAGTGAACATTCGGCAATAATTTCTGCCAACAAAGACAAGCCATTAGTGGACGCGAGTGACAATAAGTCGAACAAGAAAGTCCACAATGGTGCAACAATACCAGCTGCTGTGGCTGACGGCTTCGCTCGGAGAAAAAGACACAAAAGACACAAAGAAAGAACGGGAAAACAAGAGAGACAAGAGAGGAGAAGTCAGCGTGGGTAGAGAGAGAGAGAGAGGAGAGAGAGACAGCAAGAGACAGAGAGAGAGAGTAGTGAGAGCGTGAGACGGACGATAATAGCCAAACTTTACACTGTGAAGGATTATTCAGCAATTGGGTTGGAGAGGGGGGGTTAGAGGGGTTAGAATTGCGTGACACACAATTCCCCGCGTGCTGAATGGAATAAGCAACAAAGCGTTTGACTCCGCGCTCGCCGCTCTGAACGTGAACCTCGCGGGGTGTGAAGTTATTCTTTCGCTCGGCGCGCGCACCCCGACGATCGTCACGTGATACTTTCCAACGCGTGGTGCTATGGTCCAATGACGGAGTCAGGTCACGTGTCGGATCGCTACGGTGTTGTGTCACGCGAAGAAGAGTATTTTCTATGGCAGGCCGATTGCGCCACAATTCGCGCGTAATTTGCGGCTTTCACGCATCTCGGAACGCGTTAAATGACGCGTCATTTGCATTTCAAACGCGTGTTTTAACGTGTGTTTTAACGCGTGCTTGAACGCTTCCAATACTATCACTTTTAAGTTTAGTGTCCATCTAATTTTAGTGTCCATGCTGTCTGTTATGCCGTTTGTTACAATGAATTGGACTTAATAAAAGTACCCAACAATCACTTTACATTTAGCCTAAGAATAAAATAGAAAGCACACTATACACTAAACTAACACCATAAACAAATAAGCCTGTAGTAGTAGTTTGTAGTAGTAGTAGTTTGAGCAAACTTTGCAACAGGAAAGATTTGCCAAAGGAGATCTGGCCTCAACTGTTGTGGTCTGTTTTCCCTGGCATATGATTGGTTGAAAGCAGTTCAAAACTATTGGCTGAAACGCGTCATTTAACGCGTTCCGAGAGGCGTGACAGCCGTAAATTACGTGTGAATTGTGGCGCAAGCGGCCTGCCATAAAGAAGAGTATTTTCTTCGCAAAGCGCGCCATGAAAACCTGAAGGCTAGCGCTGTCACATGCCACCTGGTGGAGGGGGAGTCCCTCGGGCATGAGAGGATACGTGCACGCTCGCGGTAGTCGACTGTAATTGCCGATACTGTCAATGGCAAATGTACCACCCCCCGCATCCAATTCCCTTTCAATTTATTAGCGCACGCTTGAGAAAAAGCCCCCGCTCACGTGCCTCATCGCGCCCGAGCTAACTTTCACAGTGAATAGGTGGTGGCGGCGCCGTATCAATATGCAAATAGGATACTATGACAGCACCTGTATAGGTGTCACAATCCTTCTGCGCTATTTCTCTGTTCACACGTGCCTTCGCCGGAAAATTGGCTAACCTACGCATCCACACACACACACACACACGCACGCTCTCTCACACACATACACACACACACACACACACACACACACACACACACACAAGTCAGGGTTTATACATTACTAAATCAAAACGGGTTGCACCACACTAACTCATTCTTACATAGCCCTTAGTAGTTACTAAATATTGACCACCTAGGTTGGTGACAAAAAAGCAAAATTTAAAAAAAGTTATGTTTATGAGGGGAAGATACATTTGTACAACACAACATACAGTCAATTAAGACTGTATGCCATGTGCCAATCGATTTCCTCCACTCTGGTCCTCTCAAGCACTTCCTTGTTTACATCGTAGCTCGTTGTTGATTCGTCGCTTGGTTGTCGCCACGTTGAAGCGACAACAAACTGCTTAAGTTCGACGTATGCATTACTCAGCTGTTACTGGTTAGGACATTACTCACGTATTGGTGATGCAACCGAATTTAGTGAACTGCTAGTTTTAAAACTAGCTAGTGGTTACTATGGACTTAGTAAGGACTTCACACAGCCTTAGAGTAACAAACTTACGCATAGCTGGTGCAGCTCAGTCCCGGGGGGCCATATGCATAGACCTCTGTGTCTGCTCGAATGAATGTTAAGCTAGAAACGGTACAGTTGTCCATTTATATAAATACATAGGCTACATAATTGTCCTGAGATTTGCCGCAATTGGGCGAACACACCCATAAGTACCTGGTTTTCTCAATATAGTTGATTGCTCTTTCAGAATCTTGAGTGTTTGCTTCATTCATTTATAATAAGTTACAAAAACAGTTACGAAAAAATTACATTTGGAAAACCGGTTGCTGCAAATTGCGTTTTAATGTGGGCCCGTTCAACTGCAGTGTACGGCCAACAAATGTAGGCCACAACACAGAGTCGAGTCTCAAGTCTTTGGCCACAAGTCCGAGTCGAGTCTCAAGTCTTTGGTCACAAGACCGAGTCGAGTCTCAAGTCTTTGGTCACAAGTCCGAGTTGAGTCTCAAGTCTTTGGTCACAAGACCGAGTCGAGTCTCAAGTCTTTGGTCACAAGACAGAGTCGAGTCTCAAGTCTTTTATTGTTGTACTGAGTGTCTATCATCTGCTGCATGCCATCCGGTCTGCTTATAAACTATATCTAAGGGATTCAAAGCATGTACTGTATTATCATCACTTCTTTATTTATTAGTATCAGCATTGATGAGCTCTTTGGTATAGGATCACTATAAACAAATATTGTGTACATTATTAGGCACAGGCCTACATAAAAAATGTAGATCAGTAGGATCTTTAATAATGAACATATTTAGCAGCTATTTCAATGTTTAAACAAAGGCGAAATATACCAAAAAGCTATCCCTACTAATAATAACGGGTTGGTCATTTATTAAACAAGAATAAAACAGGTAGTGCTGTGTTTTGTCATGTTGTGTGATTTCTCTTTGAGTGAATAGTGCAGATCCGAAAGCCACTGACGCCAACGCAGCAATCCTGTGATGTTTTAGATTTGCTTTTCGCGTTAGCCTATTAAAATAACACATTTGTTTTCACAAATTTAACCGCTTCAGAAATATAAAGGAAAAAAACAATCAGTTGATAAAAACACGGCTCTGCAGCAGTGGTCTCCGCCGGCTCCGATTCAGACAGGGAAAGGTACGCACTGTGAATTTTTCCTTCAAATATTTGTTCAGCAAACCTAACGATTATTAAAAGTTGGAATTTATGTATTCAGGCCAGCCCTAAAATATTGTTCATTTGATCATGCCTTCTGGGCTGCCGAGAGCTTTACAACAAACTTGATATTGGGCACAACCAACTGGCGTCCGCAGTGCTGCTTGAACGATCGGCCTCCTGACGACGGCTGGCGGCGAGCGGCCAGAGCGCCCACAGCCGCAAGCTAATCTTTCGGCGCGACCGTACCGCCATCTGTGGCCGGCGGCCGCGAACACCAGATGCGCAAGGTTACGCATGACAATAAGGGAGGGAATGACATTCATCTCTTCAGACATTTCCTAAACATTAGCGCGCCAAAAAATTAAATAAAGGTTGTTCACGAGTCCCAAATTCTGAGTCCAAGTCCTCAAGCATTTTTGAGGATGAGTCTCAAGTCAAGTCTCAAGTCACTTAAGTGCTACCTGAGTCCAAGTCGCAAACTCGAGTCCCCATCTGTGGCACGGAGTAAGGCAGATAATGCCGTCCCAAACCGGGCATCACACGGCTGGACTGGCATATCCCACAGATCTGGTCTGTTATTCCCATTGTCTGTCTACTCAGAAGTGCCTTTATCATAATGTCTTTTTACACACATTATCTCTCTCTGCCTTTTCGCTCACCGTGTCGCCATATCTCACTGACTTCCAACGCTGCACTCTAGACATCGGTGTCTAGAGTGCGCCGATATACACATATTCTCCCCTCGCAGGTTTTTATCGTTATACGGCTGGAAACCCGAATATGCATATTTCCGAGGGCATTTCTATGCGCGGCACCGTTTATTCATCCGGCCCCCAGGAGACCAAACTCTCCCCCCGGAGCGTTTGAGTCGTCACCACCAGAGACAGGCAAAAACCCCCACCACAGACTGAGGCTGGGGGGGGGGGGGGGTAATTGAGGCACGGCATTATCATTCCCAGCTGCTCCGTACCTGGGATACGGCACAGCTGTAATCACTCCGCCGGTTGCCTAGTCGCTGTGCTTAAAAGCCACAGGGAGCGCTGCCGAACGAACGTCCCTGTACGTGGAGGCCGAAAATGTGCAGCATGGGAAGAAAGGAAGAAAGTAAGGCTGATCCTGATCCTGATTAACTACAAACCGATTTGGATATGAAGAAGATCCAAGGGCTGGGAACTGATTAGCCCAATGGGAGCAGGGTAGCTTGGGACGCTGTACAAGGAAGCTAAAAACTCTGCCCTGTAGCTAATACTTCAGGCTGTGTTACTTACCCTCCCTTGTGTCTCACCCCCCCCCCCTCCCCCCCATCCCATTAAAATACATTTCCGTTTCCTCTTACACGCTGTTTATTTCTCCACCTTAGGTGAACCTACAACTTAGGCCAGTCATCCCACAACACACACACACACACAGCCAGATTACACTCACACACACACACACACACACACACACACACACACACGCACATAAAAGAAGAAAAATGGCTCCCACTTTGAAGGAGAAACTGTGCACTGAATCACTTATTTACTTGAGAACAGTTACACTGAACTATTTTTAAGTATCCAATTATATAGATAGAATAATACGGGTCACGTTACTCTGAACCTATTCTTCCAAGCATTGCTATTTATACTGTAAAACATCCATCTTTGCATGTCCTTCAAATGCATAATTATGGAAATCTCCCCTGGTTCTTCCTCCTGTCTCTCTCTCTCTTTCGACCTGTTATAATTTTTCCTGCGACAGGAGGGCTAATCTGCAAAACAAGGTGAGACTTTACTCCTTTAATCCTTTCATCTGGAATGTAATTAGCATAGCAGCTAAAGGGCTTAGCGCTCTGCCACCAAAGCAAAGGTAAACTGCAGGCAGACATCCCCCCGCCATCCTCCTCCCTCCCCTACTAGGATCCTTACCCCTCCTCTCCTCCCGGGTTCCTTACCCACCCCAATCCCCCTCCCTCCCCTACTAGGGTCCTTACCCCCTCTCCTCCCAGGTTCCTTACCCCCGCCTCCTCCTCCTCCTCCCTCCAAGGTTCCTTGTTGCTTAATGGGATTAACTCTGAGGGGAAGGGAACCTGTGTCATCTTTACAAAACCCACCAGAGGTACCAACACATACCGGGGGGGGGGGGGGGGGGGGGGGGGGGGGGGGGGGGGGGGGGGGGGGGGGGGGGGGGGGGGGGGG
>JAOPJI010000030.1:4944777-4949836 GCA_027122695.1 Merluccius productus
CTTAAGCTAAGCCACTCTGGTTTATATTTATTTATTTTATTTTCTCAAAAGACTTTAAAGCACAACAATCCCCCCCCCCCCCTCCTCCTATTTTTTTTTTTATTTTTTTTGCAAATGAAGTTCACAGATTTGTTTTTGACCTGCTTTATATGTATATCTTTAATTAGTGTCTTGCTTAGCTTAAACCGACTGATTATCTCATAGTCGTGACCTAATTACCACACGCGCTTCTTAACACCGGCATTGCGCCCCCGAGGTGCGAGTGAAAGTTACCTTTTAAAGAGAAAAAAAAACTTCTGTAATCATTAGTAGCAAGGCTCATTTAATCCCGCTAAACATACACTTTATCTAGGCCTTGTCGGTCTGTGTTTACTGCAGAGAAGGCTGTGTGTGTGGGTGTGTGTGTGTGTGTCTCTGACGGGGTGGGAGTTGGGGGCCATGCTAGTTGTAGTGTGTTTACTAAAGACATATATTAATTGCTGTGGTTAAAAGCGGCCTGTCCCAGTGCTAGTAGCTGTCTTTGTTCATCTCCCCGCCGGGAGCCAGGTTGCCATCCTGTAAACAGTAAGCGGTGATCGTCAAGTGGGACACCTCTTAGTAATGTTGTGATGGCTTCTTTTTTGGTCTGTTGAGCAAGTGCCTTCCATTGTCTTCTGTTTGCATCTATTGCAAACAAATAAGGCCGTCTTTGTCTTTAAACACGACATGCACCTGAATGTCATCTTGTAAAAAAAAACAAGCCTTACAGCTTGTTTGTGTGTCCATGGCTGTGTGTGTGTGTGTGTGTGTGTGCCCATGTGCACACTTTTGTGTGTGGAAGGGATCCTGTATAAGCAAAGCCCTGTGCGAGGGTGTTCGATGGGTATTTGAACAAAGGCGTTAAGTATCTGAGTTATGTGAGGAATGTGCATTAGAGATTCATCGGCTGGTACATTGTGTTTTTTTTAGATATAACACACACACGCACGCACACACGCACGCACACACACACGCACACACACGCGCACACACACACACACATTCAGCAGTTCTCAGTTGAACGCGGTGCCTAGGACTGTCATCCCATTAATTCTGGATGACTTTGAGGTACCTCCGAGAGAAATATCAAACCCGAGTGTAAGCTGGTTGATAATTCATCATCGTGTTAAAATGTTAAATAACATGATTTCTCTAAAGAAGAAAGGACATTACCTGAGGACGGCGAGGAGGGGTGTGGGCTGTCATCCTGGGCGCTTCCTGTCTGGGAGTGGCCTCCCCCTGCGGCGCTCTCCTCCGTCACGTTGGAAGAGCCAGGGGTGGTTGAGCGGCTGATGGACTGGGATTCTGGGTCGCTGGCGGATCCGCGGCGCTCCTCCAGGGCTTGCTGCTGAACGGACTCCTCCGTGCCTCTCCTGTCCTTGCTGTGGACGCGGGAATGGACCACCATCTGATGGTAGGTCCTGAAGACGCGGCCGCAGTCGGGGCACTCGGTGGCCTTCTCCTTCAGGCCCGCAAGGGCGTAGTCAAGGCCGGGACCTCCCAAACCAGCCAAGCTCCCTGCGGCGTTGCCTCCAGGGGCGCCGTGGTGGGAGAGGAAGTCGCGATGGCCGTCGTAGCCTCCTCCGTCCTCCTTCATGGACATGATGGCTCCACTGGAGACCTTGGAGCCCAGAAGGGCCTCGGAGAGCTGCTTCTGCTTGGAGTTCTCAGTGGAGGCCATCAACGAGTAGTCGTGTTTCTCCTTAGAGAATGAAAGCATGCCCCCAGCGCCGCCTCCGCCCCCCATCTCTTCCTCCTGCCCATGGGGCATGTGATGCTGCTGTTGCGGTTGCTCCTTCGGCATGAAGGCCCGATCCATGGCCATGCCGCGAGCCATGATCTGCCAGGCCTGGTAGCTGTTCAGGGGATCCATCTCTGCCACCTTCGCTGCAGCCTGGAGGCGCTCCATGCAGCTGGATTTGAGCGGTGGCACGAGGTTCAAGCAACCAAGGAGGGAGCGCTTCTCATTTTCGCCCAGTCCATGGCCAAGGCCTGCTGCCATGGGCCCTAATAACTTCCCCAACATTTCCTTCTCCTTCATGGCTATTCCTGCTTTAGCCATCATCTGGTGCTGCTCACTCAGGCCTTGTTTGTCCTGTGAAAGGAACCCACCTTGCAGGCAGGAGATGTAGCGGGAGTAAAGGTTGGCATGAGCTTCCTGGGCAAGGCTGTTCATGCTGTTGACGGCGGCCATTTCTTGCTCACTGGGTTGAGTGGGCTTGTTCTTGATGGCCAGCTTGTTGAGGTGCACCTTCATGTGATTCTTGAGGAACCAGGGTTCCTTGAAGCGGCGGCCACAGATCTGGCAGCAGTGCTCGAAGGAGTCCTTGTGCTTGCGCATGTGGCCCTTGAGGAACCAGGCCTGGCTGAACACTTGGCTGCACACCTCACAGCGGAACTCGTTGGCTGGCTTCTCCCCTCCAACGCCGCCTGCACCCTGGCCTTGTGTGTTCTCGGCTGTGATGTGGGCCTTCTCCACATGAGCAATCAGATCCTCCTCCTGTGAGGCTGCGAACTCACACAGGGTGCATTTGTAGGGCTTGTGGAGGATACGAATGTGGCGGTCCAGCTCCTCGCGTTTCTTGAATTTCCCCTTGCAAAAGGTGCAGCGGAAACCGGTGGTCGGATTGAGGGACTGCTCGTCTTGGACACCAGCCGGCTTTGGGGAAGATGAGGGCTGGGATAGGGAGTCTGGAGTGCCGAGACCCGATGGGGTGAGGAGGCCACAAGCTGAGCCTGGTTGCTGTTGGTGGAGGTTGGTGTTGCTGTTCAGCCCCAAGTGGGGCTGGTGGTGCTGCAGGGGCTGAGCTGTCTGCAGGAGACTTCCACTGCCTCTCATCTGCTTGTCCCTAAGGATGGCTCTCTCTTCAAGCTCATGCAGCAGCCGGTTCTCTTCTCGAACGCGGCCACGCCCCTTGCCCAGGTTGCCTAGCTTGTGGGTGCGGAGGTGGATCTTTAGGTTTCCCTTCTGGGCTGCTCGGTGGTCGCAGTACGGACACTTGAAGGGCTTTTCTCCTGTGTGTGTGCGCATGTGCAGAGACAAGATGCTGTTGAAGCGGAAACGTTTGCCACACAGGGGGCAGGGGTACTTCCTGTTCTTGCGAGCGTCATCTTCAATATCATTCATCTGGGACATTATACCCAGGTTCTGGCCATTGAGGAACTGCTGCAGGTCCACGCGTCCATTCAGTCCACTGAGCGCGGCCACATCAATGTCTCGGTTGAGCTGATTGGCTAATAGAGCCATCTGGCTGCTGATAGGTTGGCTGGCGAGCGCTGCATGGTGGGACTTCTCGTCCAGTGGGGTGGCTGCTTTCTCCTCCGGGATCTGCTGGGGTCGGTGAAGGTCGGGGAAGGTGTGTCCAAGCTGAGCGGTGAGCTGGTGCAGTTTCTGGCTGATGGGGTAGCGTCCATTTAACACTGCACTGCTCAGATGGGCATCGGCGTCAGGCACTGCCGATGACACACCAAGGCACAAACTAGATTCCTCCATCCTGTAAGAGTACAGAATAAGAGATAGATGGATAGACAGGATAGGGGGGTAGTGGAGGGGAAAAGAAGAGAGATACAATGTTTTAGATTGTCCAATTAAACCAATAAAAGAAAATCAAGAGCATCATTTAGCAACACATTTTAATTGATTATTGCGTTACTTCATGTAGGTAAAGTACTCTCACACTGTGTTGTTGAGTACAAGGGGGGGGGGGGGGGGGGGGGGGCATTTAAATTTTTCTTAGCCCCGCATGTTGTCCTAGCTAAGGGCCTGTAGAAATATTATGACTCCTTACAACTTTCTCAAAATGCGCCACCATTTTGGATGGAATAATTACTCTGTAAACACAGTGAGCGCTGTGTAATTAAGCTACTTGTGCCCATCCTATCAGAATTCCTCCAATTACACGCCTTAATGAAACAGCGCAACGGCATTGTCACAAAGCCACCGTAATACTACAATTATGATATTAACGCAAAGCACTTAAAACCAAAGGGGTAACTGCAGTAAACACGGCGGCCTCGCCTTAGCGCCCTGCCACTCGCGTCCCGGCGTAATGTTCCATGTAAGAGTTTCACTACGTTTGATGTGAAGCGCTTCGCTCGCCCTCGCCATTTCATCTCTCTCTCTCTCTCTCTCTCTCTCTCTCTGTCCAATCTGCCTCCATCTCGCTAGCTCTCTTCACCACACTGCCTTACGTTGGACTTTCTATGCTTAGTTGCTTGATAATATATTTTTTTACAAAAAGTGACTTAGGCTTTCCAACACATTATCATGTGTATCAATTATAGGAAATATACCGGGACCACGCATTTAATGTCACAACTTCAATGTACGGTATTTAGACGGAAAATACAAAAGTGCGGGCCAGCCTCTCTATAATGTTCCAATGTTAATTGTAGTGTTTTGCACGGCTGGCGTTTTGCATGGCTGGACCAATCTGTTTTCATTTGATGTCTGTAACCTTGATGCATAAAAAAAAAAGAAATAGCATTGGTTCTAGTGCATTTCCATCTGCTTTCCAGATGGAGGGGTAGCAACTGTTATCTTCCTCTGGCTATTGGCAAGGGTCAGCCCATTAGAAACAATAACCATGATTCTGGTTTGGACCACACAATTGTATCTTATTAATCCCATTAGGGCTACCTGCTAACAGTGATGGCCACTGTGTAAAAACAATTGCGATCAACCATGTGTTTTTATAATTAGGATTGCCTCAGTCTTGGCGTTGGTTTTCTGAAAACCTAAAACAGGTTATGTTTATCCTTAACTTATTACCCTTATTGTGTGTTATTGTTGTTTGTTTGTTTCCCTTTCTTGCTTTTCTTCTCTCTCTTTCCCTTTTTATTTCTGTCTTGCTCACGTGAGGTGTCCAGGTTTCCATTATTCAACTATTTCCAGTTAAAACATCTGTTTTCTTTTAAATGTGACACACTCATCAATGGTTTCCTTGAATTTAAACTGTTCTGTGATTCTCTCTCTCTCTCTCTCTCTCTCTCTCTCTCTCTCTCTCTCTCTCTCTCTCTCTCTCTCTCTCTCGCTCTCTCT